>VWYH01004739.1:2045338-2117345 GCA_013399365.1 Pampusana beccarii | reverse complement strand
AATATTTATTTTAATTATTTTATATAATTAAAGAGTTTCATTGACAACTATTTCATAAGTTATTTCACTTTCTTGTCCGACTCATTCACGTTTTTGTGTGTGCTCATTTGTTCTTGGTGAGCAAAGAAAGCTGGGGCATCGCAGCTGACGCAGAGGTGTAACCTTTGTTTGGTTTTTTTTGTTGTTGTTGTTTGTTTTTTTGTATTCCCTGGAAATTTATTGCCATGACAGCCTTCTTGAATGGCATATTTGCCATTTCCAGTTTACTCTGCGTGTGTTTGCGTACGCATGTGGGAGCGTGCGTGTGTGCTGGCGGGAGGGTGTGCCGGCAGAACAATTCCCATTGATGGGGCAGGCGAGGCCGGGGGGGGTTTGTTAGGAGAGGTTATGAAAGACTTATAAGGAAACAGCGCACGTAGCTGCCAGAGAGAATTAATTATTAATGTTTATAGCTTAAAAGTTTTTAGAAGCCCAGCTGTTCAGGGTATGCATGTGTGTGCGTACCTGTGTGCGCGTGTACGTGTGCATGTGTGTAAATATAAAGGTTAATGACTCACACTGTGTTTAGTCAATGAATGAGTAAAAGTGCCCAAGCTTCAAGTAACAACTAGCAGACATGCCTGAGAATATCCACCCTAGTAATCATCACCCAGAACTTGCAAACAGCAAAATTTCACTTGCTTGGGACTTTCTGGCAGCCCTAATATTATCATTGCAGTTTATAGGGTCCTTTATGATGTGACAAAGAGATGCGTGACTTCTTTTCACAAAAGTATAATGCATGCTTACAGGTGAGTGATAATACTTAAGACAGCAGAATTTCTTCCAGGAGAAGCTATGTAGCTGATTTAGAATGGTAAAAGTCTGGTGTTCCCAGAAATGACCTGTATTTAAGGAAACAGTTACTCAACTAGCCAACATCCAGCTTGGCATGACAGCTTGTTTTGTCTCCATTTCTGAATAACTTATGGAAAAATTTTGTATGGACAAAACCTCCCTAACCCAAACAAGTAGAGAGAGACAAGCAGTTAAAAAAACTAAAAAAAAAAACCAAACACAAACAACCTAAAAAAAAAAAAAAAAAAAAAAACACAAACCACCAAAAAAAAAAAAAAAACCAACTAAAAAAAAAAAAATCAAGACACTATAGCTGAGCATGAAAAGAGACTTCCAATATTTTAATGAATTATTTATTTGCAAAAAGGAAAATAAACTACATTTGTATGATCTTCACCCCTTCTCCAAGAGTAGGAGCTTTTGCCAACAACCCAGAAGGCCTAGACCTTGCTCTTTTCTGTGCTTAAGTGGATTTGCACCTGGACCTCCAGCCCCACAAGCAGTGTGTGTGAATGCCCTGAAATAAATTCTGTGCTTTCAGTCTCTCTAGCTGAAGCTTTCCTAAGTATATGGGACCCTGAAAAATGCACTGAACATGGCATTTGAAACCATGCATAAACTCTTTCTAAAACACCCAGAAGTTCATTCACCCTGTATCAATGAATATTTAAACATTTTCTCTCAATTGAGAAGAAAGAGTTCAAATATTTTCAGATAGAGGAGGAAGTTGAGCCTCAGATTCCCACATTTTGGATATCTGAAAAATTAATGATAGAATTTTTTTTCTATGCTTTTTTTTTGTGATCAATGCCTATATCTATCATTTTTTTCCCCCATTACTCATTTATTCTAAGTTTTGTTTTTGTTTGTTTGACTTTACCATTTCAACAAGACATTCCCCAGCTTTTGCTCTCAAAAACTTGGTTCCACCTGCTATACTTTCCTTGCTCAAAACTGTGGCAAATGAGTGCTCGTTGCTTGACAGCGCATGTGGTCCCTGAATGTGCACAGAAAATACCCAGCAAATAGAGTAGTATCTCACCCTCCAGAAGTGGCTGCGGAGGGTGGACAGAAAGGGCTCATCCTCAAAGCTCTGAGGTTCTGACTTAGAGCAAAAGACAGACCAAGATAATTTCAGTAATTCTTTGGTGATTTACATCTAAATAATTTTAAGATATTTTTTATATATATATATATATGAAGAATTTTAGTAGTCATCAAATTCCAGTTAAGTTTAAGTTTCTTTCTTCTCTGTCACTTCGCAAGATTTAATTAGGGATTAAAGTTGAGACTTGGACACCCCTGACGTGAAAGTTTCATGCACAAGGAGTTGGAGCAAGGAGAACTGCAGGTTCTGCTCTGGCAAACTCAGCCAAATGCACTTTTGAGCTTGGAAAACCACGGAAAGCACTGACACACGGTCTGCCTCTCTGAAATCCCACTGGCATTGCAGATGTAGAAATTGAGTACACGCAGCTGATGTAGAAGTGGTTTGCATCCAGAATTAGAGTCCACTTGCAACATGCCAGTTACTGTTCACAAGGGGTTTATATATGGTTGCACCTGAAAAGGTTAGAAGTTAGAGGACCGTATATTCTTATCAAATTACATTACAGGTTGCAGCTCCAAAACTGGGCTGATTAGGCTTCTGAAGGCCAAGTAGCTGAGTTTTGTGCTGCTTCTACATATACACAACATCCAGAAGCTCATCTTCTACTGTCTTCGTCTTAGTTCTCCCACCTTCAAGGGTTAGATCAGCAGCCAAACACCAGCGAAGATGAAATCTTCATCAGGTCCCTTTTAGAAAGACAAAATTCAACTTTAGCTTGTGCATGTGCTTGTAGAGGTGAGAAAACAGCCACCACTATTGTAACAACAAAGACATGATTTGCCAAAATCTGGGGTGGTTGAGGGCAGAGGTTTATTGAGAGATGGAGAACAGTGCTGTGGGGCAAAGGCCCAACATGATGTGGAGGGGACACAGCATTCCTCACCTAAACAATTTTCCTCAAAGCCTTTTTCCACACAGAACTGCCCTGACATGTCAGAGCCGAACAGTAGCGATGTGCCAGATATCATCACACAAGCATTAAAAACCTGAACAATGCAATGCCAAACATGCACCATGTGCAGGTGAAACCTGCTGAGCCCACACTTGTGGAGGCCCCACAGCAAGTGACAGTGCCCTTGGAAAGAGAGAGGTGCCTTACACCTTGTAGGGTCATAAATACCAGCTTCTGTCCTCATGCTTTACCAAGTAAAACTGGAAAAACTCTTGGGAAAATTTCTTCAGTTTGGCGAGGTTCAGGGGCTTGGGGAGTCTACCCAGTCTACACATGAGATGCATTTGTAAAGTACTGCCTAGGAATCTGAAAAGGAATGAGGCACCTCAGGATTTCACAGCAGTACAACTCCCTCTTCAAGTTGCTCCGGGTTATGATTACACATCCTGTTTACATGACTGTTAGCAAAAGCAAATTAAAGTTATGATAGACGCACCTTCATCAACACCTGACAACCTCCAGACAAGCGGTGACGTGAGTCATACATGTTTGTTGGTCTGTAATTCCTTGACTCTCAGCAGCTGCTTGCCCTCCTCCCACCCTTTCCTCTTGGGGCACTTCCTACTTAAAAAAGTATCGTATGTCTTGGGTAGACTTTTGCTATCCCTGCTGCTGAGCTCTGTCTTGTCACCAGAGACTTGTTGAACAATGTCAACCCTGCCACCAGCTGTCCAGCAGCCTGTTTCTCTATATAGACCCCTCCAAACGTATGGCCAAGAACTCACATACCTTGCCAGTTTTCCCTTAGTTCTCATTTAGTTAAATCAATCGAAGAATCATTTGTCGCTTTGGTCCCTGAAGGATGTAAAAATTAAAATGTCCATTGAAATGTGTCTCTAATAGAAAAGCAAGAAGGAACCTGGGAGAAGTCTGTGTAGTTTTTACAAGTAGTTAACATTCATAAATAAAATTTAACACAATTCTGTGACTAGTTCAGGGTATCAGTTCTGAGGAACATGAGAAAAGAAGGGTACAATGTACTAAAATCAGTTTCTTTATCAAACAGTGTGATGGCAGTAAATGCTGCATCTCTCTTTCGAAAATATAAGGGATGTTCATGAGATCAAAATCAGAGAAACCAGTTCTTTGGTAATGAGTAAACTAACTGGAGCAATAACCAAAATCAGAATTATAAAACGTTGTGATGAATGCAACAATGAGAGTAAATAAGCACCACCTTTGCAAATAAAACCTCTATTTGTGAAAGTCTCACCACAACAGCAAATTCCAAAAAAACCAAGAATTCCATTCAGTATGAAAAACTGATGTTTGAGCAGTTTGGATCCTTTCAACTTTTTGTTGAAGTGCCAGGAGCTCCTGGTAGACAGGAGACCCAAGCACACATCAGTGGACTTCAGCACTCACATCTCCTTCCCAGGCAAGTGCCCCAGATTTACAGGACCAGCAACCTCCCTCGCTTGTTCTCACACACACACCCCTACCTATTTTCGTCACAGTTCCGTGTGATCTTAACACACATAGAAGGGTTGCCACTGAATGTTTCTCTAGAATGGCGGAACATTTGAAATTAAAGTTGAATTCCAGAATAAAAATGTTTTGTTGAAAAATTCCTAATGATCATTGATAGTAAGGCATGCAGATCTCAGATCCAAAGTGCTTTTATTAAAGCCTGTCACAAAAAAATTATAATTGTAGCTGTGTATGACAAATAACGTTATTTATTTTGGATTAAACAGAGCTTCTATGGATTGCTGGAATTGAAACAGCTTGTCAGCACACAGGAAAAACATTTTTTTCACCATCTGAACTGTAATGAAAATCTTCGCTTGTAACATAGCATCAGTAACAGAAATCAAACAATGCTAAGATAGACAAGAAGATGGAGAAGAATACGGTTATGTAAACAGAGAGTATGCCAAATGATGGTAGTCACATCTANTGTTGAACAACGTCAACCCTGCCACCAGCTGTCCAGCAGCCTGTTTCTCTATATAGACCCCTCCAAACGTATGGCAAAGAACTCACATACCTTGCCAGTTTTCCCTTAGTTCTCATTTAGTTAAATCAATCGAAGAATCATTTGTCGCTTTGGTCCCTGAAGGATGTAAAAATTAAAATGTCCATTGAAATGTGTCTCTAATAGAAAAGCAAGAAGGAACCTGGGAGAAGTCTGTGTAGTTTTTACAAGTAGTTAACATTCATAAATAAAATTTAACACAATTCTGTGACTAGTTCAGGGTATCAGTTCTGAGGAACATGAGAAAAGAAGGGTACAATGTACTAAAATCAGTGTCTTTATCAAACAGTGTGATGGCAGTAAATGCTGCATCTCTCTTTCGAAAATATAAGGGATGTTCATGAGATCAAAATCAGAGAAACCAGTTCTTTGGTAATGAGTAAACTAACTGGAGCAATAACCAAAATCAGAATTATAAAACGTTGTGATGAATGCAACAATGAGAGTAAATAAGCACCACCTTTGCAAATAAAACCTCTATTTGTGAAAGTCTCACCACAACAGCAAATTCCAAAAAAACCAAGAATTCCATTCAGTATGAAAAACTGATGTTTGAGCAGTTTGGATCCTTTCAACTNTTCTCTAGAATGGCGGAACATTTGAAATTAAAGTTGAATTCCAGAATAAAAATGTTTTGTTGAAAAATTCCTAATGATCATTGATAGTAAGGCATGCAGATCTCAGATCCAAAGTGCTTTTATTAAAGCCTGTCACAAAAAAATTATAATTGTAGCTGTGTATGACAAATAACGTTATTTATTTTGGATTAAACAGAGCTTCTATGGATTGCTGGAATCGAAACAGCTTGTCAGCACACAGGAAAAACATTTTTTTCACCATCTGAACTGTAATGAAAATCTCCGCTTGTAACATAACATCAGTAACAGAAATCAAACAACGCTAAGATAGACAAGAAGATGGAGAAGAATATGGTTATGTAAACAGAGAGTATGCCAAATGATGGTAGTCACATCTAAGAACAACAAAGCAAAACAAAACAAAGCCTGAATAGAAGTTTCGTGGCAATGGGCTAAAATCACAAGGATTATGCTGAAACTTCTGCATCATGAGAGCGTGAGATAGTTCATGCTAGGAAGGAGACAAGTAAGAGTCACTAAGAGACAAAGATAGAATATTGGAAACTTAAATTGAGAGAAAATGTAAATTGGAATATTCCTTTTATGGGTCTCCTAGTACAAGGGAAAGGGGATGGCCTGTGAAATCAGGAAGCAACAGGTTTAATCATGGTTTAAAGCAAATTCTCTTTATGCAACGTGTAATTATCTATTAGGACTGATTTCTAGAAGATAATTGAGGTAAAGGGATTGAAGGATTTGAAAAATGATTAGACTTTTATACGGATAATAAGAACATTCATAGTTAATTAGACAGGATAAGAAACGTACAGGCTATACCTATAATGTGTTACGGCACAGGAGAAGTATCAGTTAGTGGTGGTGAGGTAGATATTTCCCTCGTGTCTAGATTATTCTGCACCTGTTCATTCTGGCTCTTTCACCTTTTTTTCTGAAACATTTGCTGTCAGACTCAGGATGACAAACCAGCCTGTGGATCAATGCTGTGTTGTCAAATGGTAAATCCCATGCCACAAAGACAGTAAGGTTAAAGTGTTGTATCTGTTCTAAGACCTGAAACCAGATCTGGGAGAGATTAAAACATCTACAAAACCAATATTTTATTCTGCCCAGGTACATCTCTTCAGACAAAATGCAGAGTTGTTGAGACCCTCGAGATCTTGGAAGCTTCTTGCCCTCTGCTGACCTTGGACAAAACTGTCTGATGCCTTCCCAAAATAGTCTGGTGGGATCAGCACGGGCTGCTTTGTCTACGAACGGTTTTTCAAAGGCCACCACGATGTGAGACTGGGCCAGAGGAGCTCTGGGACAGGGCACAGCTGGGGTGATGAATGTCCTCTCTGGCAGCAGAGATGACTGACAGCTCAGAGGACCCCCACAGGTTTAATGAGTGTCTCATGGCATCTCGAATCTTGATTCCCTATGCTCCCTTCCAGCCCCAAAACCTCAGTGTCTTCTCTGCGAAAGCAAGGAAGAAGAAGAACGATGTTTTCCTGCCCCTCACCTCACAGCAGAGTTGGAGTCCCGCTGTGGGACTTACCTGGACTGGGGGTTGGGAAGAAATCACTGATCTGATAGCAGACATAGTCGCAGAGATTAACTGAATTGTTTAAAAAAGATAAGAAAGTTGTAGCTCTCAGTCTGATCCACAGAGAAATATGAATTTCTCTACTTCTATAGCGTGAATTTCTTTTAGCTTTTCTGGGAAACATACCTGTAGAGAAGACTCTTTTTATTCGTTGACCTCAGGTGTACAGCAATTTTGCCATCCAAAAAAGTGTTGCTATTATCACAGTACTGACCAACTGACCTACTCTCAATAATGGTGAGGTGCTGATCTGTTCAGAGTGACAGAAGAATTCAGGTCTTGAACTTGTGTGCAAGAAAAAAAAAAAGTAAAATTACTATCCTTACTAAGCTTGTTTACATCCAGCATTTTCAAGTAGATTACAATAAATATGTAAGAGACTGCATGCCTTTTGTGGGTCATTCTATGGGTCTTATTGAAGGATAAAGTTAAATGTGGTTCTCTATTGCCTGTTTTGCCAGCAGTCTGGCCTCGTGTCATTTTAGGATCATTCTTAGAAGATTACATAGGATGTGAGAAATTCAGTCTGTAGTTTCTAAAAACTCTGTTCACTCAATATTTCAGATTTCTTCTGTGGTCAAGCCTAGAGGCAGTAAACATAGAGGACTGTCTTCTGCAACCCCCTGAAGAAGAGATTTTATGTTCCAAAGTTCTTATGTTAACTAAGATTTTTAATAAAATGTTTTATCTTAATAATGACACTGTAAAAGTAATGTTGACAGCAGATGCTTGACCTTAAAATTACTTAAACTCTGGCTTAAAAAAGTGTAACTTTCAAGGCTTATGTACAGTGTGTTTCAAAAAGACGGACCCAGTTTCCAAGCAGTATGTTTTGAAGTCATCCAGATTAATCACTTATAGTGGCACAAAAACACGGTCTTTGACATCCCCACAAGAAGAAGTCGCAGGATATAATGTCTGGGTATTCAGTGTTCATTACCCAAATGCTGGCTGATGATCTTCCACTGAGCAAGAGAACCTAAAAGGGAAGGAAAAGGTCTATAGCAGAAGGGAGAAGGCAGCAGCAACTCCACAGAGTGCAGTCACCTGTTAACATTGGGAAAATTTGTCTGTGTTAGAATGGTTTCTGAGCCAAAGCTGTAGAGATAAACGATAATTTCCCAAGTTCTTTCCATGCCTTTTCATAAGTGTCTGGCCACAGCCATATTAATTATACAAGACTGTGTTTCTGTGTATAAAGTTCTCTGTTTTCATAAACACGGCACTTTCAAGCCATTCCTCCATCCTCTCTTTGGTTAAATTACACACTTTTCAAATCTGGGCACCTTACTTTATCTCCTAGAGAAACAAACATCGAGGAGTCTCTCAGTGCCTGTGAGTCCTTTCCTGATGAGGAGCAGGTCTTCCTCAGAAAGAAAAGTTAATGGGCTGATCAGGTAAAGTACAACCTGCTGTTCTGCTGTGGATTAATCCTTAATCATGCCATTACCTCAGCACAGATGGCCCCAGCCCCACTGTGCAGTGCCAGCTGTGGGGCTCTGCCTTGCCCAGCGGACAGCCTGGCAGCTGTGGTCTTGCAAAGGATGGAGGTACAGGTCATGTGGGAAATTCCAAGTTCTTCCTCCAGCAATGTCTGCGTTTCTATCCATGTGCATATGCCGTGTTATTTCTAAATTTGATAGAAAACATGTCTGTTCTCAGGGTGCTATATAGTTTGCAATGCCCAACGTCTTAATTTTTTTTTTTTTCAACAGTAGTTTTATGTGGCTCAGCTCTGCTGGTAGTTCTGATAAAGATGATAGTGATAAACATGAGGGTGTTCATGAAAGCACAACAAGAAGTAATTCAGGCTACACTGTTTTCTAGTAGGTAGAAGGGAGGTAGTTGTCTCCTTATATGACTTTTTTTTATTACAGTACATATTGTGTAAACACAACTCTTTCATGTCTGGTTACTTTGTTCATCATGTGGCTGTTCATACACTTACACAATTTCTTAATTAAAAATTGCAAAATCTTTACAGTTTCATCTCCCTAGTTCTGTCTCAAAATGAACCTGTTGAAAGAAAATGCTGCCATGCCAGCTCTGTGCTGTACGAGGACTTGAATAACCAAGGTGGCTCTGTTGCACACTCCCTGCAAACTTGCTAAAGCAAAAACAGTTTGAACAAATGCATCCTTACTTGCCTGTGAAAATTTTCCATTTGCCATGGAAACTGTTCTGCTTGTTGGTACAAGCACACAATGCTGATACTTGGAACTCACAGGACGGTTCATTCTTAGAAATGGCTCATTTCTTTGTCACAGTCTTTCTATGTTTAAAAATTTATTTATACATTTAAATGTCAAAGTTCTGTTCTCCCTTTTCAGGAATTCAGGCATTTCTGTTCATACTTTCCTCCATCCCCCCAAATATTATTTACCAAAAAAAGCACTGCCTGAACACAACACACAGTACTGGATTTCCCCTTTCCTCCTGGCACTGTACTCACTTTCTGACTGTCATACCCAGCTGCAAAATAGCTCTGTACTACCAGATCCTGTTTATGCAAGCAAGGCCTTGGGAAACCAATCAGTTCACATAGCTTTGGTTTTGGTCTTGCTTTGTTGGGCGTTATCTTGGTACTACAGCTGCCAGTGACCAAAGGAATGCTTAATTGCTGCTTCAGTATATGCTGAATGAAGGATATTTAGTATACGCGTTACCTTTAAGCTCACCTTTAACTAATTGTAGCTTTTACCATCTTTCAGCTGGAGTTAAACTTGTTCTGTCCCAGTGTACAGGGTGCTGTACATTAGTCCATGTGACAGGAGCTCCCTTGCGCATTGGACCACCAGATCCGGAAAATCCCTCATATAAAGCTGTTGTGGGAAGGAAGAGGCTTTGATGTGAGGTTGTAGCCTGGGAGAATTTGATTTGACTTTTTCAGCATACATTTGAGACCCTTCCTGCGTCTAAGTGCAGTGGTCCAGCTGATCATAGAAGAGGCTGACCAGCGAATTTGGATAGAAGATAAACTGTGCATAAGTTCATGGGATATGGCCTTTGTGGTGAGGAAGGTGGGAATCAATTGCTTGAATCAAATCAGGCTTTGTGAGCTTGTATGATAAACTCCTGTGTTTCCCTTAGATAAGTCACTGGACATACTAAATAAGTTAGTACTTGCTTTATGCCATAGGGTTAGTAATATTTCGTTTTTGCTCTGAACTGCAAAGAAAAGTCACCCTCAAAGATCCTAAATATATAACGAAGTTTAAATGCACATGCGAAGGTGACCACATTTGTCTTTTTGGGAGAAACCTTTACAGAAGAGATGAGGCACACCCCTGGGCACCTCAACTCTCCTCCTGTGCTCTTCCGTGGGGATTCTTTCTGTACACTGATAAGTGGTGTATCAGTTATCTTTCATTCTCACCTGTGCCAGAAACAATTTCCCATGCCTATCCAATCCTGATGTAACATTTACTGAAGACAATGAATTTTTTTTTATTATTTCAGTCCTGAAGAAGGTATGCCTATCCAGAAGGTTGCCCCTTTTCTTACTGGCTGGTTTAATAGAAGACATTGCTTATTCCTACAATGTTTGCCTAATGCATCTTTTGGCTATTCTTTCTGCAGCAATACAATTAAAACTGTGCTTGGCTTATAGAGACACAGGACTAAGGACCTATGTCCCCTTACAAGTGTTCCTCTTGAGCATCTGAATGTCCCTAAGCATAGCTAGGGTCTGAATGCACATTAAGTGCAAGAAAAACGGTGTGTAAATTAACGAATAAAAAAATCCTAGAGAAACTCCTCAGCTGCTTCAACTGCAAGATAAGTTCCTTAAAAGACTATTCTAGATATCACTTCTTGTTTTAAGTAAGTACTACGAAATGCAGGATTGCATTCACAATGTATTTATATTTTAGCTGGAGTGCTGTCCCTAGTTTACCACACTAAAATTAGACTGACACTAAAATTAGACAGACAACTCCATTTTCATCAACTAGGTTGACTATTAGCAGTCATATTTTCATGGCTGAGCTTCCCAAAAATATACCTTTATGTTCTGTGCAACTACTCTCTTACAAAATACCACCAAGAGGTATTAACTGTATGCATTCCTCCCTCACACCCCCCAGGGTGCCAGCTTGTTAGGTACCACAGGGCTGAGCACAGTGCAGGTTCAGTCAAGGAAACCTTCCCTTTAGAGATTGTCAGGTCCCTGCAGATTTCAGCTCCGAGAGCCTGACCACACGCCTTCTGCTGACAGCAGCAATGCCACAGCGCTTGGCAATCCCCACCACCATCCTCTCGGCAAATTTGCTTCTGCTAGCTCTTTTTACCCTGTTTCAGCTTTAACCCAGCTCATTTTGATGGATGTGGGTCAGGGACTGACTATCCAAGTAGCTCAGCAAGCAGGTCTACAGGACAGTAATTAATAGTCTGGCAGTGGCAGCCCTTAAAAGTGGGCTCTTCACCTCTTCCCCTGTAGATAACAGAGGGTGAAGGCGGTGGTGACCCCATAATTGAAGGTTTTGGTTGTCTTTTCCTGTTTTTTTTAAATATTTTTGCCTCTGAATCTTCTTTAGCACAAGAGCAACAACTGGTAGTCTAGTGGCAACATGTGTTAGGGAACAGGTATGAATTTGTATGGGAAGGAATATGAAAGGACATATTCAGTCTTAGAATATGGAGGCTTAATTTTTCCAGGCATTAGTGATCTTATCAAACTACGGGGGAGGACTGTTTTCATGCTTCCCCTGAAATTGTTTTCTGTAGCTCATTGAGCTTCTGATTCATTCATTCTGTGAAGAACAGGGTGATTACAGAATTTAAAAGCCTGTATCTTTATTACTGTGGGTATACTCTTCCCCTTGTCCTTTTTTTTTTTTTTTGCTAAGCCAAAAGGGTGAAAAGAATGATTTCTTTAATTTATCTTTTAGTCCAGAACTCATTGTGGACAAATATTAACCACTATTTCATAGCTTGTAACAGACAAAGGTATTAAAATGTATGTCTTAACAACAGTGTCTTTCCTTTTTTTCCGTAGTTACCGTCACTGGCATCCTGCTGCCTGGAGATCAGAAGGACCCAGATTTGTTCCTGCTTGACTGGCACAAGGGTAGACCTACATAGACACCGGCAGATGGTTCTTTGGGAGAAGCCGGCAGCTCAGGCATGGTGGGAAGAGCAAAATGCCTGCTTACCACCTCTGTGCTCCATCAGTAGAGAGAAAAAAAGGAGAAAAGAAGTGGTTCCTGAAGCAGCATTCCCCAGGCCCTGCTACTGTGCTAGAGAGAGAAGGAGGTGAGTGGGCAGGTGGTAGCATGTGATGGTACCATTGGCCTTCTGCACTGGGACTGACTGGTAAGTCAGCACAAGGATGTCAGGGAAGGCAGCTTGCTGGTGGCACTGGTTAACAGATGCAGAAAATACTCTCTCTGCAGGCTTTCTGCATCTGAATGGAGACCACTGCCAGGTGAGAGGGAGGTGCAGTGTCAACCGCTTTGCAGCGACCTGATGCCAGCCCCTTGAGCTGGAACTGCATGGCCCTGCACTTCAGCTTTGGGTTGGACCAAAGGAGAATGCAGCAGAACAGAGCCCCACGTCACTCATTCTCCTTTCTGCTTCCCTTCTCTGACTGTTCCTCCTTTCCTCCTCTGCTCCCCACCTCTCTTACAGCATTCTGATTTCTCCTTATGCCAAGTGGCTGTTAAGACATTGCATAGCTGACTTTGGCAGTGCCTTTGTCACTGAGCTTGCCTAGGAATCCCTGCATCTTTCATTATTTAATGGAAAGTTTCAACGTCTTATGTTTATTCTCAATTGTGTAACAATGCTAAATACTTCACATTAGTTTAGCACCTTCATCAGGCGTTGTCCAACTATTTTCAGGGAGGATGGCAGAATGTCTGTCATTTCTACTCTTCCTTATACACAGCTGGGTAAACTGAGGCACAAACATGCAATTTGTCCATTCCATGAAGCACTTTGTCCAAGATCACACTGGAGTCCAGGACCTGTACCACGTGTCAAATTGAAGTTGCAATATGGTAACAGTGCTGCAAAATGCATTATCATGTCCCTTCATTCAAAACAGTCTAATGACAAGTATGCAAATGTTTGAGTTGTGTGGTCCTTAGGTGGCCAGGCTAGGAGACAAGTCACCTCTCTGAAATGGGAAGAGTCTGCTTGCACTCACATCCACCAGCACAAACTTGTCTTACCTCTTCAATACCATTGAAGCACGATGCCACCGAAGTTTTGTGCCAATAAATACCCCCAGGATAAGGCTGCTTACAGGTCTCTGCCATTCATGAGATTCTCTAAATATTTGCTGTCATGTGCAATATTTCAAAGGCATAACAGTAAGAAAATGTGTGCTATTTTACAAGGGTGAGCTAAATGCATTTCTTTTGACTGTGTTTGAGATTAAAAGAAACCAGGCAATTAAATGAGGAAGTCTGGGGCCTGTTTTATGGCATTGTATGTGACCGCAAAAGGGAGAATGGTAATTGCCGTTGGTGTGTGATATCCTTTAGCAATGTGACACAGAGAATATCTCTCCGTCCCAGAATACTGGAGTTTTATAAAGCCTGCAGGCACATCAGTCTTCAATAAGAGAGCTCACCCCATTAAAGCATTTAAAATTAATTTTAATCCAGGGAATTCAACTCCTGTCTTTAAACCTTTACAAACAAGTTTAAAGCTGCCATGTACCATAAAATCGTGGTGGTCTACAGTGGGTTTTTCATAAGCTGAACAAAGCATAACCATTACATAGGGGATTCAGCAAGGCCCAGTTGGAGTGTACAGATAACACGCTTAGAGAAGGGTTCTTTCTAGCTTTTATAATAGCTACTGTATGTATAACGTCTACAGAAAAGTGTCACTGTGATAATAACTATCCCGTAAGTTAGGTGTGTTATAATGAAAAGACAGAGCTGCTCCTTTATTTGTATAACAATAAAACAGCAAGGTAAGTATTCTGTCCCATAGCTACCATGCTGTAATATAGGTGCAGTTTGCCATATACCAGGATATTGAAATTTGGCCTGTTCCACTGCAAAATAAAGGGAAATCTGCTGCTGCTTGACTTCATGTGGTCCTTCTCGCTGAACTGTGCCAACAAACATTGCATGTTCGTAACTTTGAGATGAAATAACACAGAATTTCAGCTCTTGTCCATTTAACTTCACAATCACAAGGCATTGTACTGGCGGTGGCTGATATGCAGCCAAGACCTAGCTGACCAGGCTTCATCTTCCAGGCTGTTCCGATTTCCTTCTTATTCAGCCTCTTCCTTCTCATGTAGTAAGGCAACACTGATTCCCATCTCCTCTTGGTCGAAGATTCTGAGCTTCACTACCTGTTGTTCTTCAAGCAAGTGCTCTGTGCTTTCACTGCTGCTCTTGCACCAAGCCAACACACCATTATTGGTCCTGAGACCTTTCCCCGGAGCCAGCACACTGACACTGCTGCTTATTGAGCTGAGCCCTGTGACCCTGCTGTGTTGCCGTGCTTTTTGGCAGAGGTGCCCCGTTGTGATCCCGAAGGCAGCGACTCTATTGCACCGGCAGGTCTCTGGCTGAAGCACCAACTGCTTGTGGGATGCTGCTTCCCATTCCATCAGCTTTGCTGATCCAGCTCTCCAGAGGGTTACAATCCAGCCCCCGCAAAGTGAAATGATCCAAGCTAACGCCCCCCCGCCCCCCAGCTCTGCACTAAAAATAGTGGTGGTGTTTTTTCAAATGGGATCATTACTTCGATCCTAGAGAGAAGCAGCTGAAATGAAAGAAGATGGGCATCTCTTAAACCTGCTTCCCTGGAGAAATCTTAAGTGAACCCTTATCCTCATTTATTTTCTGTTGGTATTTACATGCTGACTCCAGTCGTAATTAAACTGCAAGCTCCTTAGGGCAGAGACTAGCCTTTTCTTCTGTGTTAATTAGCAGTTTATGTAACAAGGCCTCTATGATGCAGCTTCCGAGTGATACAAAAATCAATATGTTATATTTTTCAGGTTTGGGGGAGGTTCTGGACGTCTTCACACAGAGAAGACTGACAACTGGTTTAGAATCATAATGCATGTACATTAGCTGAATGACGTTTCTAAAACGATGAACAATTACAATTCAGTTGATGCTAAGACTTGAATGATCTTATTCAGGATTTTGAGTTAGTAGTCTACTGTAGTTACTCCCATCTCTCCAGGCTTTATTTCAGGCTGTCTGCACAGTCAGTAAAAGAACAATGCACTGATTTACTCTGAGTTTGTGTTTTCAGTATTTTCTGGAGTGGTTAGGGTTGGAAACATGTTTATTTTCCAAAGTTAAAGCTTGGATTCCTGGGGGATTCCAACGGGCTGCTAACTTCATAATGGCTGCCAGGAGCAGCTACTGACCAAGTGCCTTTACTCTTCTGGCTCCAGCCTCTGGGTCAGTTAGAAAACAGTAAACATTTTCCACTGAATTTTACAGAAGAGCTACAAAAAGTTTTCTGAGGGGAAAAACAAACCAAACCAAAACTAAACAAAACAAAAACCCAAACCAGGTATATTTGAGATATGCTGTGAAGTACTAAAATTATTTGATTCTGAACACTGGACATGTTTCAGTTGCTTGACTGTTTGGTAAGGAAAAGTGAAAGAAGGAAATATGCCATGCGAAAATTTTATTTTCAAAGTCGGTTTTTCATTAAAAGTTTTAAATCATATGTATTTGTGACAAATAGCAACCACATGGGGATTTAAGTTATTGTTTGTATAATGTGTCAGAGAAAGAAATTTAGAGCTTTTTCCAAGCATCAGAGAAACTTCAGGAGTTCACAAACTGTCACTAGTTTCATTAATCACCCTGGATTTTTAAGTATGTCATTCTAAACATCCTAAACAATTAAATCAAAGCTAAGGCCAAAGTTTGCCTCTGAATGCACATACACAGTATCCATTTAAGACAATGTGAGGACAACATTCAGCTCTTAAGCCTTTTAACTGATAAAATCCTAAAATAGCTTTACAGGCAAGAATTTCCTGGCAAGACTGGAGTTTTGTAAATCTAAAAGCATGTAATCATATTTCAACGTAAAATAGCATATAAATATCAAGATACATCTTGAATTGTAGCCAAATGCAACACTATATCAAGCATGGCACAGAAGTGCTATATACAAAATTAATGCTTTGTCAAGTTTCTGTATTGGTACGTAACAAACACAGAAATTTCACATATTAATACATATGTATCATTGTATGGAATTGGAAGATGCCATTGTCCTCTTGTCTCTGCTATAGTCTGTTTTGCTAAAAGGAATATAACATTTAGCTTTTAAAGTCTGAGCAGGATGTAAGTGAAGAGTATTTCAGAGAGAGTTTTATATCTAAGGCACATGCAGCTCCGTCAGTGTCCTCCTCTAAGAGTCAAGTGAAGTAATTCTGAGTTTAAGTAACACAAAAGTTTTGGTAGAAGTCTTTTTAACCACCCACTCTTTTGGGTAGATCTCAAAAGCCAATGAGAAATTTTAACATGTCAGAAAGTAATAATACAATTAATCTTTTTTGGAACGTAAGTTCCTGTTTGGCTATTACGCTCAGCCTATGTAGATCCATCCTTATTAAATGTCGTATATGTTATAAATTTTAATTTCCTATCATAGACATGATGTTTAGTGCTATGCACTGCTGGAGCCCCATCCTGAAGGGAAGTGCAGTTCAGCAGAGGAGCAAGTGATTTCTCTATAGATGGGATTTAAAGACAAATGCTTAGTGGCTGACGCAATGGAGAAACAAGAAGCCGTGTTGGGATGCAGCACTGAGGATGACGTTGTCATAGTGATGAATCAAAGCCATCTCTGCAGCAACATTGTGAACAGATGTTAGTGGCTCTTGTCAAGGCCAGAGAAGAGGACTTTGAGGCAGTCAGAGTAATAAGAGCCCAGACTAATGCTTTAGCTATATGAATGGAAAACAACAGAAGGCACAAGACCAAATAGGAATGAGCTCTGAGGCTAAAGAGAGTGATGATGGTAGAGTACCTACAGATAAGTAACTTTGCTTTCCTTGACACAGGTTACCTGAATATGCATTCATATCGTGGGTCTGTATTTAAGATCACTGAAAATATTTTTTCTTTCTACCTCAGTAATACCCGTAATGTCCCCAGTTCAGCAGTTAAGAGTCCTGAAGAGAGGAGGAGACGAAGACAAGAGACATCAGTGGGACCTTTCTGAGCTGTATCTGACTAGGAAAGGGAGGCATAATTGAGGAGACCTAAAGAGATTACTTCAACTCTGATGTGAAATCAGCTCCTTCAACTCAAGCCCACCCACCTGTCCAATGCTGAACTGCCTCAGCTCATTGCATAAACTTGCCAGGCAAATCAAAGCTAGTGACAGCTACTTAGCGCCACTCAGCACTGCTTCCAGGGTGGTTTTGCAAATGCATCTGCTGTCTGCACAGAACCAGGCAACAGAGGACAGGGCAGACCACTGGAGGCAGTCTCCCCCAATTCATCTGCTCAAAGCAAGAGAAGAGCTTTGCTTAGTCAGGCTTTGGATATCTCCATGGAAGGATTGTCCACAACTTCCCTGGCTTCCTGTTCCAGTGTCTGACCACCTTCATGAGGAAAAGATTTTTCTTCTATCAAGTTGGGAATTGCCAGTGTTAAAGCTTCTGCCCATCACCCCTCTTCCTTCCACCTTGACTCTGTGGGAGGAGTCTGGCTACCCCTGCTTTATGCCCTTCCATGAAGCAGTTGCAGACAGCAGTAAGAAGTTCCATTCACCTTATCATATGGATGAGCAAACCCAGTTCTTGGAAGCAACAGGGCAGAGAGCTGAGCCTAAGAGCATCAACCACCCCTACCTGTTCCATCCCTGCTGCTAAGTCAGAGCCCATAATGCTGCCAGTGGGGAAACAGTACCTTGTTGCTTCTGCTCTGTTCACTGAAACAAGATTTCTTGTGAGCACCCTTTGTCAACTAATAGTTTATTATAGCAGAAGAAAAATGCACTTTTATCTACAATCACATTCTTATTCTAGAGTCAACAGTTCTCAAGACACATATTACAGAAAAGCTGCTAGCCTTCACATTAAACAGTAGAAAAAGAAAATATTCGCTCCCATAATTCTTGCTGTTTGATTCCTAAAAGCAGTAGAACGGGAAAACTGTTTTTGAGTGGAAAGTAAGTTGAAGCAGAATTTAATTTGTGAATGTCGTAGCTTTTTCTCCTGGTACCTTTTAAGTTTTCAGAGAAGACGGCTTTTTTTTGCATCCCTGCTTTCACGAAACAGTATGCAGCAACACACCAAGGGCCCTAAAATACATAAGACCATACTGGGCTTTTTCCTATTTTAATTCCAGACAAATTAACTCTTCTTGAAGAAGTAATATGTTCTTGAAAAAACTTCCATCAAACACACTGGTCACGCTTGCATTCCATCTTACACACACACATCTATTCTAGCATTCAACATTCAGAACACCATAACTTTCTTAAGCAAATTGAATTCATTTTATGGAACAAATGAGAGTTCCTCTGTATTGATTAGTAAGTCAGTTACATTGGAAATTTGTCTGCCAACTGACCTCACTTTAAATACCAAGGCAAGGAGGTTTTGTTTCATCTTTCATCTTTGCTTATTTAAGAATGGCTTAATTTTGTCAGTTGAACTGAGGCTTTCTTGTTGTACCCCAATGAAAGTGATAGAAGACCCCATAGGTTTATTGAATCTGAATACTTGTGCAAACAATGCAAACACAGGTGAGGATTCATACCATTTATTAGTTTATATATACACATGGAATATACATAAAAAGCATTTAGAAAGGGCTAGGGTAGAATTGCATTTCAGTAGAGTCCAAGTTAAAAAAAATTAACTTAATAAAATGTGTTTTTATAAGGTTCAGCTTTGCTATTTTTATTGGTACACGTTTCTAAAAAAGACTTTTCAGAAGATGTAATAGTTAAAGAAGCTATGGAGCCCCTGCATGCTTGTCACAGTTGAACTCGCATATCCCACCCACTTACGTCTTGGGACATTCACAGGTTTGTCACTGTTATATAGACACGTTATCGTACAGCTACTGATTTTCTTTACTGTTCAAAAAACAGGCACAGGCTTCTGAGAAGGACACTTTCTAGTGGTGTGCTCAGTTATGTCCCTGTTTTCTCTGTTCACTCAGAATCCAGCTTGATCAATCAGTTGTCTCTGATTGCAAAGCTGGTTTAAGAGCTCTTACCTTCCCCAAATTTGGCTGCTCATTCCTATCACTGAGCAGCAGGTCACTAGCCCCTCAGCAGTGCTGAAGCAACAGTTACATCATTGAAATAACCCAAGGTATTTTTTAAAACGACTTTTAAAAAGTATTGATTTTTGTTTGTTGGTTGGTTTGTGTGTTTTTGTCTGGTTTCGTTTTGTTTTTTTAAACCCAGTATGGTGGCTGGCACAGCTCCACAGAATTAAACCAGCACAAGTGAGGAAGTGATCAGTTATAGCTATAGGGCAGGAATAAGCAGGAACTGCAGGAACCTCTTAAATCAGCTGCCACCTGGAAAAAAGTTCCTGTAACTACATCATTGTGTGATGTGCTGGGGGAGTAGAAGAGTATTTTTATGAATATAACTGCAGTGATTCATGTGTTTGGTGTTCTGGAATGTGTCGAGCATATGGTATTGCAGGCTTTATGTAAGTGACCTTGCAAGTTTGTATTTTTAAATCTATTATGGAACAACTAATGAATAGGTTCTGATTTCTCCTTCCTACTGGTGCAAATCTTGAATTTCTGCTAAGTGCAGTGTTTGGGACAGACCCTGCAACCATTCCTGTAGGACAAACATTTCTTCCATCCCAGCAGAACCAGGAGTTCTCCACAACAACATCTTTCAGGAGATTTTTGCTCCTGGTGTATGCTACCTTGAGTTTTTTCCATGGGAAGAAATGATGTGAGCCACGGTAGCAATGCAGAGAGGTATTATATACAAAGTCTTATCATCTTATCCAGGAGCACAAATAAGCTAGAAAACATCCTACTGTTCTTGTTCCTTGACACAGACATAAGGCTGTCGCTTTATTAGTGAGTGACAGGCTTCCAAGGAGCCCCACTGGGCCCAGAAAGTCCCTCATCCCTGGTACTGCACTGGTAGACATTTCTACCGCAGGGTTTTGGCCTGGGATGCTGTGGGGGCTGTATTGAAGAAAATAACTTGGTCTGGACTTCTCAGTTAGCTTGTTGATCACCTCAGTAAAAACCTGGTACCTACACACCAGGGCCAGCTGAATCTTTCTTCCAGGTTTTACAGTTTAGCAGCAAAAACCCAGTGTGTCATGGCATAAAGCAATCTTCATGGAGACCATCAAGGCCCTAACGGCATACTGTAGGCAAACGCATTTCCTCTGTATTGCACTGAAATTCCCATGCTAGGCATTTAATGATTGCATACTGTGTTTAGCTGGCTTATTAATAGTGCTGTAATAGTGTGACAACTGTACTTTTTCATTCTGAATAGTTGGTTCTAAATATTAGATCAAATAGTGTCGAAGCCTTTTAAGTGAAAGGCCTCAATTAGTACTTCGTGGAGTTCTGGACTGCATTTGGTGACACATATGGTCTGCAGGGCCTCAGATGCAGAAATCGATCACAATAGTGTTTTCAAAATAATTATTCCTCTGAGCCATTCTGCAGGCACTAATCCAAAATGTAAATGAGCATGATCCAGAATACTTATTCTACTTACAAAGTAGGGTAAATATCCTAAAATGAAATGATTTCTATTCCAAATCAGACTCGTTCTATAGAGGAGCCATTCTAGAATATAAGAATAGCAAGAAAATACATGGCCTGTGTTAAGATTTTGATTACTCATATAATCCTGATGTCAGTAATTTTACTAAAAATTCCAATATTTCTACATTCCTGAAGTCACTTAGAGTGTGCGTGTTTTCTTCAAGCACATCTACAAAGCTCGATGATTATGTCAGATGTATTTGTACCAAGTGAAAAACAAATCAAGTTTGAGTTCCCAGGTTTGCATATTTACTATGGAGATAAGGATTTTTTAATAGTTTGGGTACAGCACATCCAATGTAGTAAGCTAGTTTTCTTGCTTGAATGATAAATAGACTCAGGCCCCACTTAGATGAGCATGTATTTTTGTGGCAGAGCAAATTCACATGTCATATATCCCCATATGTGTGCTCTCTCATTGTACAGCTGCACAGTGAACCAGGCCAAGAAACTGATAACCCATAAAAACCCAGAAAATGTATATAATTTTAATCTGTATTAATTCTTCACTCCACCTTGAGGCTCTTATTTGGCACCACGCACTGTTGTACCGTACTTTGTGTACAACAGGAAAGGAATGGCAGGCTGACAATAACAACCTCTTTTCCTTTCATCTCTTTGGACCCTTCCACTGCTTTATCTAAATACAGAAAATTTTCTGCTGTTAAAAGTGGTAAAAAATAATTTCCAAAGCAAAAGTGAGTATGTGTGTGTGTATCCAGTTGCTGTCAATCAGTCCAACAGCAGTGTTGTGAAAGAACAGCCTTTATCAGCTCTCAGTATCTATATTAATTAATGTTGTGTTAAAAACTACGTTACCTCTTTTTCTTATAAAATACTATGATGACTTTTCAGCATTTTAGCTTCTTTTCCAATGGCCTCTAAGAGTTCGGTTCAGGTCCCTACAAGTAGATATCATGTTATAACATTATATTATAGCATTATAACACCACAGTTCTAATTATTTGCATGCAAAATTAAAATGCAAGAGAATAATTATGCCCAAAAAAGTCCTCTTGTCTAGACAAAACTTTTTAAAGATGGTAGGATGGGGGAAGGCTTCTGTACATCTCTCCAAGTAATTCTGCACATCTACCATGCAGAACAAGCACCCTGAAGACAATGCCTCTGGGACAAGTCAGATCTGCTAATTACCAGTACATACGCACCAAGACAATTATGCTTTGATAGTGTCAGACTGACTACTCATAAGCTACTGACTGCATACGACATGGAGTAAGGCCAGCATGTCCTGGCTGTGCTGTCTTTACTTCGTACCTGACTTTTGCATAAAAAAAGACCACTGGTTAACAGAGCCTTCTTCAATGAACACAAAAATTCTGAGTGGTAAAAGACTGGTAAAAAACTGGTCTAGAAATCCACGGATATATCAGGTCAGGCCCCACAGTAAATCTAATCTTAGGAGCAGCCTTTCAGATAGAACAGTCAACTGTGAAAAGAACCCTGGAAAAGTCTTCTTGAAGGCATTTTCTGCTAATTAAGGAGTTGGAATCCAAGCAACTACAACCTTAGGAAATGTTTCGTGAATGTCGGTGCACATCTTTGTGCATGTGCCAGATTTTTGAACGCGTAGCTTTTCTATTGCCAGGGATACGAATATGAAAATGTCTAATAAGTAAGCTTTGAGCCAAGCAGAAATGAGACAGCCAAAAAATCTGGCTAACCTAAGCCACTTTTTGATATTTCTCTCAGGAAGACATCTATAAAGCACTAAATTCTAGGACCAAGGCTTTTTGCTGTTCCTAAAGTGTTAGCAGGAAGAGTACAGTAAAAAGCTGTGGCAAATAAATCATTACAAAAAAATCATTACTGATCAGACACAGAAGCCAAATTAAAAATAGGACTATCATCACTTTATGAAGAGTCGTATTTTTTAAAATGCCTGCAGGGTGGTTCTTCTCCTACTTTTGCCCAAAGACCAGATCCTGGTTCTGCACAGTTATCCCCAGACAAGCATACACAAACACCTACAGACAGCTTTAATATGCACAGTTACCCTGAACAGCAGAAATTGTACATGCCTTATCTTGTGAAGTGTATTCTGTCCACAAACTTAAGCAGTCTTCACAGGAATGCGAGTACGGGCTGTGCAGTTACTTCCGAGACTGTGAGATACCATGAACTGGGTCAAATGACGGGCGGCAGGGGTCCAGGGTACGGGAATCACGCGTCTGATGTGCGTGGATGCAGCTGTGTGATGGGGACATCTCAGGGCACTGCAGATCACATGCTGGGAGGGCGAGAGGGGAGGGAAGGCTGTACTGCTGGTCTGCGAGATCCCCTGTGGAGACAGGATGATAACTGGGTAACTAAATAACTGGCTCCTTTCCAGCTGACCGATGCCAAACACCAGCTGCAGCCTGAAGTAGGAGATTAACCACAGCGCTGCTCTGTATGTGCATCATGTTGGCTTGTCCAGGCAAGAGAGCATCCATGTACAAACATGGGGCTGATAGTCTCTGACCTTTAAATCACACCAGAAAACCCTGTTCCTGCTCTGTCCTTACATAGGGAGTTTTTGATTACCTAATAGAGAGGACTCAGTTCCAAAGAGAGTAAGAGGTAGAATTTCAAGTTGCTCTCCTCATATGAGGATGAGATGTCAGTAAGTGATAGTAGAAAAGAAGGCTGAGATTGTGTTTGGTAAGTAATGATTTCCTGAACAGATGCTAGAGGCTGATGACAGGAATGCTTTATTGGTCTTGTTTATTTGATGGCCACCTGACCTGTTTCTTACAGTAAGAAGTGGGTCTCGCTGTTTCATATTTGCTATGTCATTCATGACTGTACTTTCACAAAGCTCTGGGCAACAATAAGCATGGCAGAAACTTTCTGTTCTTATGGTAGGAGTCATAAGAAGGCACCATTAGAAGTCAGGCTAAGATGTAAGACAGGACTAAGGGATCAGAACCCGAAAAAGTTAAATGTAGAGAACCAAACCCGCAATTTTAGATTTCCATTTAGTTACTGCCTTGACTTGCAAGCTCCGTGGTGGGAACTCCATGCATTTCCCTCTCACGCTCTGTGAACACTTCACTTCTCACAAATGTGACTGGAAACTAGCTGCTCAGCTTCACTGCACATAATTACCCTGGGGATCCTAATCTGTTTTGCATTATCAGAGCACATGTACAACATACCCACAGGACTGGGCTCCTCAAGCAATGGTATTGTTTCCACTTATTAAAAAACTGGACAGAGTAGTGTTCTTTCATAATTCAGTAGTCAGAGCATCTACTCAGGAAATGGAAAATCCACTTTGGTGCCCTCAGATCAACATCTATGTCACTATGTCATTCTCTAGCAGCTTTTCTCCTCCACTAGTTGAAGCTATGCCACCATACAGAAGAGATTCCAGCTTTAGTGGAGAATGAAATGAAGAGACATACCTACGATACTGCATCTCAGTGGGCTAGCACTGA
This sequence comes from Pampusana beccarii, assembly GCA_013399365.1. Classification (NCBI taxonomy): domain Eukaryota; kingdom Metazoa; phylum Chordata; class Aves; order Columbiformes; family Columbidae; genus Pampusana; species Pampusana beccarii. Next base: position 2,093,110 of record VWYH01004739.1, on the reverse strand, counting down.
GCTGGGAGCAAGGAGCCCTTTGTTACCATTTTTAGGACAATTTCTGTATGTCATCCAATGGCTTTTATTTCAAACACAAAACCAACACTGAGAGAAGGGACTGGAATCCAGATACACTCTGTTGTGCCTTCAACAATAAGCCAAAGATTTATTATTTTGTCTGTATTGCACACTTAGTCTCTGGTCTTACCATGTCTGTGATAGCCCCTTCTTCTCTGTTCACTGCAAGGTAAAGGAAAGGTAGATGATGGCCTTCATGGACACCAATAGCAACAATCTCTGAAAAAAAAGACTCTAAATTAATCTGGTAGCTTCAGAACTTGACTTAGGGAACTGAGAAAGGGTAGAGCATGTTCTTTCCCCCAACTCACACACATTGGTGGGACAAAAGTCTTCTCCACAAACAACTAGTGGAAAAGACTAGGGAAGGAGTTGGACTGGAGAAATGATTACAGTTGACTTGTCTAGACAAACACAAGAGAAATGAAACATGAGAGACAACCTGTGCTGATGGAGAGACCGCAGGGAAATCCAGAATTACCAGAACAATAGCAGAATTTTCCCAGAGTTAGTTGTCCCCAAGTAGGTTTGCCAGAAGAGAAATCAGGTGAAAGTTACATTCCATCATAAGCAGGAGAAGACACATGACACAATCATCTCAGAAGAAATTTTCTCTGCTAGCATTTGGACTGAAAAGAAAAACAAAACCTAGAGGAAAGAAATGAGTTTGAGAGTCTGTGACCCAAAGAGATACCATCCTTTGACTATCAGTTTGCTTTTTGCCTTCACTGCTGTCCTGTTGGAGAAGGTGAGGCAGCAGCTTCCTTGGATTCCTTGAGAAAAGAAGACATCACAAGTGTTTGCACTGCTTGCATGGGGGAACATATGGTAAGGTGGAAAGATGGAGAACAGCTACCCAGGGAGTACCTTTCTGGCTGCTGTGCAAGCAGCAGCATATCACTGCCAGAGCAGCACATGCCTCAGGGCTGTGGAGCTCAGGCCCTTTGCTAAGCTTCCCTGTGCCACCAAGTCAGATTGTGGGGGATGAAGAGCCCTGGGTCTGCAGGGATGACCTGAAGGGGAAGCCTGGAGACGATGTCAAGTTGTGTTGCTTCTGCTTTCTCTCACAGCTGTCGTGACTTGTTCCTCTGTTTGCTTCCAAGCCAACAGCAGCCTCACCTGTTGTCAGTATTCAGGCTCTCAAGCTCTTTAAGCTCTTTGCTGAAAGATGCTCCCCAAGTGTCAGCTCCAATCACGCCTGAGCCACACCAGTGAAGGTGCAACTCCAGTAACAGTATGCAGAAATTATACTGAAGTGATAAATACTTGAACGATTAATCATTAGTCATATGATTCACTCTGATGAGCTCAGCTAGAACAGCACTGCTGCCTTGGTCCAGGCTCTGAAAGGAAGGACACCGGCTGCTGCAGCACCTAAAGGCAAGCAGCTGCCCCAGGGCCAGCCTGCCCCCGCTTTTGGGGCACTCTGTCACCTGGCCTGCCTTCTGACTGCACTGGTGACACCCAGGCACAGCCCTTTCCTGGGCTATCCTGCAGGGACACCCTGGGACCTGTCATTGCTAGATCGCAAAGTAACCCGCTGCCCAGCGAAACCCGGAGCCAGGCTTACACTCAGTAGTAACGTGGTAGTTCTGTTCCCTAGCAGCCTTCCAAACAATGTTACTGGAAGTATTTTTTTTTCCTGTACGTTGCGCTATTAGCAGATACCTCCCACAAAGCCAACAGTGATCGGGTAAATACAACGGCTGTGCTAATGTCTTGTTAATGAAAGTGAGAGCAGGTGTAGTTGTTTTCTTACAAGTCCTGCTGACTCCTGAGATCAACAGAGAACTGAATTTCAACGTCACCTGGAATATGTGGTCACCTCTTTCCTCAGTAGCTGCAGTAATTGTACGTTTCCAACTTCTGTAAAAACAAGGGGGGATCCTTGAAGGCCAGTTAGTGAGTGCTTCCTCAGAGCAGTTAAAATGCTGCAGTGTATGTGTGTATTTAAATATATACATGTGCGTGTATGAAAATGTGTCTGTAGTAGTGACAACTATATCAGCACTGTAACAGGAAGGTAGATGGCCTTTCTTGTTAGAGTACAAGTAGTCCTTTAAGCAATAGCATGGTTGCATAACAGCATGGAAATTTAAAGCTGATCTGTGTTTGCTCTAACAACTGTAAGGCTGGCACCCTGTCAGTTATGACTCAAGTAACACATTATAACACTTCGACCATATTGAACTGTGCGTCACTAGGAGAGTTATTTTGTACTCTGTTTTTCTTGCTTATGAGGAGCAAGTAGCAGAATGGATTTTTTTTTTTTTTTTTTTTTTTTTTTTTTTTTTTTTTTTTTTTTTTTTTTTTTTTTTTTTTTTTTTTTTTTTTTTTTTTTTTGTGAGCTGTGGGTTTCCATTCACTTTGACTGGGATGCATTGTAACGTGATATGACTGCAAGACTGGCTTTCTTACAAAAACACCTTACCTGAGTAACAGTGTTATTTCTAGAGAGGAACTATGCTTTACATACTACTCTCTAGTGTAAGCACTGGTGAGGTAACGAGGTCATAAAAATCAGAGAAAGAAAAAGATTTAAGGGATTTAATTTCACTGTTGACCACTGTGAGGAAAATAACTCCCTCTGTTTCTCTCTCTGCTTTTCTGCAGAGATGTCTGCAGTCGCTGCTACTGAAGAACACTGACCAAGCAACAGAGCTGGAGCAACTGTGATTTCATCCTTGGTCTCTGCGCAGTAATACTGCTCTGTCCTTCGTGAAGCCTTGTGGCAGTCCAAAACATGTAACACAGTTTTCTTTGCTGTGTTGTTGTGAGTTTTTGAAATCAGATTCTATTTTAATATTTAATTTCACGATCAGGCAGCTTCTTCTGTTAGCCATTTTATCTTTCGTTCTGAGTACCCAATCTTTTTCGTTCATTCACTTATTGTCACCATTCAAAAATCATGTTTCCTCTTTGATGTTGCAGGATACAATACTCACGCGTGTTGTAACTGGCTGCTTAATCTGGTGTTTAGTTCAATACACAGCCCCTTTCTTCCAAGAGCAGCTGAGTAGGTAACCTCCTTTCTTCTCCCTTTAAGCTTCCCTGTGCCACCAAGTCAGATTCCTCTCTACATATTTGCTATAATGTAGCTCCCTGTTCTGCTACCGAAAGATGGGAGCAAAAGAAAAACTTTGTAATTTCTCCCTTGGTTAATGTTGCTTGAAGCGACATTCTGTGGACAGTGATTTTCTCTGTCACCCTGTGCATTCATCAGGTTCCCCTTAACCTGTGAAATTCTTACAAGTAGCGACAGAAAGCGATAAACCAAACCTGTAATGGGCGTTAAGAAACACGTAGTCTTATCCAAAAGTACTTCTAACTAAATGTTTGTCTCCTTTTGGTTTTAAGCTCATAAGGTATAATTGCCTACAGTCAAACAGAAATCTTGTTCTCTGAACTGTCTTGCAGGCTTGAAATCTTGAACCTCATTAAATTAGACTTAGACACAAAAGGGGCAGGTGTTACCTTTGACAGTGGTATTTCTTGATCACTTACGTACTTTGGATGTTTTTGTGTAACCTTAAGCTACAAAGGAGGCTACACTCTACTTCATGTTAACAATATAGAATAAACACAGGTCTAAGATAATAAACTTAGTTTTCACTACTTTGGAACTCAGTGAAAGAATTGGACGGTTGCAGCACACCACACTGTTTTCAAAGACAGGTCTGATGTGCTCCTTGACAGTCCCAAGTAAGCAATGCTACAAGTAAACGATGCTAGAAATAAAAGTCACATCTCACATGGGAATGTTTGATGCAAAATAATTGCAGATCTTCACATTACTAGCGCTAAGGAGCTGTGTTTCAGAGGATGTTTCAAAACTAGCTTCAAATCATTCATAAGTGGCTGTTGCTAGTAATAGGCAATAGAGTCTCAGTCACAAAACAGTCTGAAATTTATTAAGATCTGAGTATTATTGACTTCAGCTGAAGGCTGTTTAAATCTGGGCTTTGACTCATGTTTAGAAGAAGATTCAGCTGGGAAGTGGCCATTGTCCCAGCTGCTCATCTTGCCCAAAGTTTCAACCACAATAAAAAAAAGAGGTTTAAATAAGATTGACATCCAATCCTCCACTGCTGTAATTCCCAGCATGATATGTTAACATTAGCATTAACATAAAACCACTACCAGTTTCTGTTTATGACTATAGGATAAACTGTAAACAGAGGTGATTCAGTTATCTGTCCTGCTCAGTCGCTGCCGGGAGAGGGATGGGATAGTTGTGGGTGAAAGCTGTCCCAGCTGAATTAGTCAGTGAACACAAGCCTGAGCCTTTTCAAGAACTGTGTTGTAAGTTTATTTTACAGGAGCTGGAAGTGTTCAAGTGTCTGTCTAGAAGCTCCATTCAAAGAGATCATGAGTTCCCAGACAAGCAAGTAAATAAGTCCTAATTAGGCTAGAATTAGGGCTGACAGTATATTTCAGAGACTTAATTGTTACAATCCTTGCATAAAAGATGCAGACGTTTAAAAAAAAAAAGGCAGTGAAAGCTTTCACAACAGCTGATCTTGCAGGTGACTCACGTATTTCCACTGTTTCTTTTTATCTTTTCCTGAGGAGTCCTGTTAAGGCTGTAAGATAGCAGCTCTGGGCTATGCCCTTTCAAATCACACCTACCACTCATTCCTTCCTTACTTATTCATTGTCTCGTCACTCATCTGCTCCCATCTACCCATTTGTTAACATCATTCACTACTTCAGAATTATCTCCCTATCCACTAACTGAAGGAGGGATTCAGATAGCTCAAGGAGTTTCATTTTCTTTTTTAAACTTATTTTTCCTACACTCTGGAGGGTTTCCTCTCAGCTACAGAAACGTATGGAGCTTGGGAGAACCTTGATGCCAGCACAGTCGTCAGTCCTCAGAAATGGCTCAGGGTATGGAGCTTTTGACCTTCTCCATTTCCCTTCCTGTTGCCATTGAACATCAGAAACTTCATAGGAGCAGGATGAACTTCTCTGCTCCCGTGAGAATTTCACTTACCGCACTCACAAAGCATGTGCTGGGCTCTGAAATGCTCCAGACTAAATTACTGACTAAGCTTAGTCACAAAAATAAATCATAACACTTTATAGTAATCATAATGTTTGAGCTCAAACATTTTCTGCAGAATATAACCCTTTAAAACCCAACATCATTATTTTGGTGATGAAAGGTACAAATTATCTCTTATCACAAAGCATTTCCTAGTACTGAACTTACTCCACAATTCCAAAACTTTAGATAATACTTCATTTAACAGAGCTTCATAACATTAATCTTTTCTTTAACACCATTTTCCTTAGATATAGAAGATTCTCTGTTTTTAATAGAAGTCTTATAGCCATCATTGTTATAAAGAATGCCCAAGGCTTAAAACCAGACACAAATACAAAGAACTTCAATTTTATCACATGCAAAATTTGATGTTTAAGCTAATTTCAATAATTTTTGCTTAACTCATGATTCTTGAATGCTGTGATTTGTGACACTAAATAAAAACTCATTAAAACTTCACATTTTACTACTAATGGCCTTGAAAATGAACTTTATTTTCTTTTTCTCTTTCATTTCTAAATAAAATAATCCTTTCAAGATTGTGAAAATCACAGCTGTAGCCCACTCCTCTCCACCTTATTTCCTAGCTAATTTAAAAATGGTTTTTCATTTCCTGCTTCCAAAGGACTTGCCAGAATAAAATGAACAGGACGGTAAAAATATTGTCTGGCAGCATATTTGAGCTTGAGATAAATTTTCCTGGAGACTGAAGAAAACAAAAGCAAAAATCAAATTTGAATGAAACAAAAGAGAGAGTGCTAATTATGGACTTGCTGCCACCATTTCATCTTCTGCTTGCAACATGCAAATATAGTTCCCATTGAGCTGTTTAAAAGATCACGGGTCTGAATTACAAAATGACATGTGCCATAGCCTTCCAAATAATCGTGTTTGCTTAGGATCAATGTATTGAGTGACTGAAGGAGATATGTCTGTCACTGTGAATGTTATGATACACCATACATCTATTGACAAAATGCACTCGTTTACAGAGCTGGCCCCTGGGTGCTTTCTATTTCCCAGTATGATGTATATCTATGTTTATGATTGCTTCAGTTCGTAAATATTGTAATGAATTACATTCTGTGACCACGGGTAACATCTAAAGAGGACTTCAAGTTAGATAAAAGCAAGTTTTTTTAAAAACCGCCCTGGGAAAGGAAGAGGTAGATTCATCCATACCTTCCCATCAGCGCAGTGACTGGGCTGTGTCGCTGGAATTGGGCTCTGGGCACCAGGCTCTTGCTGTGGCATTTTCCTTATTGATACTACCTCGTACACATCATATAGCTGCCTTGGGTGGCCTAAAGACAGAGAACAAGCTCATATTTTCCAGCTTCACCTCCTATGCTCAGTGGAAAACCTCTTCTCCATCTATTTTCCCCTATTCTCCCCTGACCGCGTGGCAATTGTGGTACCTCACTACGTGCTCCCTCTCCACAACCTGCCACCCACATGCAGGTGACTACAGCAAAGGTCACATCCAGCAGGTCCCTCTCCCTCACCAGGAGAAGATAAATCAAAGCAAGTTGCCTCACTGCACCAGGTGGGCTGAGCTGACCACCTTTTCCTTCAGGTACAACCACCCCTCTGTCTCTCCTAGAGCTTTGCAAGGCAGGGTTTTTAACTTTGCCCTAGGACAAGCGCTGTTCTTGGCTCTAAATAATAATAATAAAAGTCCACCAGATTTTCAGGCTTTTGGTTGGCGGTTGGCTTTTTTTTTACTGCTGGAACAGCAGCAGAAGGAGACACTCGTCTGATAGCTTTATTTTGCTTTACGTATCAGGACTGCAGTAATACCCTGAAACCTTGTAAACCAAAGGCTGAAACTTTTGAGGGAGTGGAAAGTTTTGAGTGAAATCTATTCGTCTTTGTCAAAGAGCCCTGAGCAGACCAAACACCGACAGTCACAGGAACCACTTGGTGGGCTGTGCGGTGAGCAGCATCCACCTGAACTCACCCAAGCTCGGCACCTTTCTGGGCTCGGCCGGCAGGTAAGGAGGTCATTTTTACCCCACCGAGGGGAGCTGCTGCTTCTGGCTGCTGGGGAGAGCCGGAGTGGGAGGTTTGGCTCTGCTCCCCAGCCGGACTCGCACACAATGAGCCCACGAGGGCTCTGCCAGCTCCCCGCTGCTGTCTGGCTGCTGGCTGGCAGATGTAAACGGCTCCTTAGCTGGAGGGTGACCGCGGTACTCAAAGCCAACACACATACATACACAACGAATATTTTTATTCCCTCATATAAATTGTTAGACGTTCGCTGCCAATTATTTACTAGAAGTTAAGGCTTAAAAGCCTTCTGCAGTCCTTTTCTAGCTCTTCCCCACTCCCCCCCCCCAAAACACAGCATTGATCTCATTTTGGCTCTGAGTGTTCCACATCATATTATTTTTATTTAAGGTGATATCTGGCCACTGGTGCTTCATTTATATGTCAGGAAGAAAACTTTTGTATTCCCAGGCAACTGGTTTACCTCTCACACGTGTTGCCCTTTTAGCAAAAGGAGGTCTGATCACCCCAAAGATCAGAGGTACTCAGACCTGGGTCAACACGTTGGCTCCACCAGGAGCCTTGCCTGAGTCAAGGACTGTAGGAATAGGCTAATGGGTTCCCAAAAAGTGCAGAGAGAAATGTTGTCCTTCTTTGGCATCTCCTTTGAGCCCTAAGGCCATTAAACATTATATAAAAGTTTTGTTTAATATTTTGCTGCTTGTAAAATCAGCCATTAGCAGGGACGGACATTTGACTCTCTGTTTACACTTGTTACAGAAAACAGGGAAGAAACCCTTAATTTAATGAGACATTTCTCATTATTGCAGCAGCACGACTACTGCCTTCTTTCCCTTGTTAAAAGAATCTCTTAGACTCTGTACTCAAAGTACCTTTCCTTTTCTCTCTAAAATCTAAGTTATGATGTTTTGACAGAGTTTCTACATATTTTAGAAATTCATTGACTTCAAGTTGTTACTGTTCTTCTTGGCGTTCTCATATCATGACAATTACAGAAGCCTTTTAATTTTTGTTTTCTTCCCTAATTTTGCTGTCAACACACCAGAATGAGGACAGCAGCTTTAGAAAGTATACTTGCCTAGTATTTTGACATATTAAATATACTTGTTTTTTAAAGTTAAGAGGACTGGGTTGTTGAATCCTGAGGTAGCTTGTAATTTTGTACAGATAGTATCTTCAGGTTCTGCAGAATTTATTTCAGCTCATATTTATTGCTTGATTTTCTTTCTTCTGAGATAGAAGGTGGCCTTCTTAATTTGTTTATAATGCTACTACCATTGTGAACTTATTACAAGCCAAGTACTTAAAACGAAAACAATACACAAAACAAGTATGCAAAGCTCATTGCAGAAAAAATATTTGATTCCAAGTCTGTGCAGACATGGAGAGGAGAACAGACTAAAAATTGCCACGTAACTTAGAGGTGTGGATTAAAGCCGTACACAGGTGTGCTCCCTAAATGCAGGCTTCCTTGAATATGGGTTCTGTTCTGAGCAGTCCAAATGTATATTTTCTCCAAGGAATACCATATTTGGCTTGCATCAGTGGCTTTTGACAAGTGTATTTAATCTTTATCACCTTGTGGTTGAGTTATAGATAACACTTACTGCCAAAATGATCTTCCTACTGCTCCAACATAAATCCATACCTAAACTTTGCAAATACTGCTGATTTTTGTGCTATGATGTTGCTCATTTTAAATCCAAAGATGCACATAGTACACAAACTTAGTGTCTGCTCAGTTTTGCCGCTGAAAGTTTTTCCTCTGCGGAAACAAGGAGCTCCCTGAGCTCGCCGTGAAAAGGGTGAGAAGGGTAATATAATGGAATGAATCCCTTTATTCATTTAAGCTCCTGTATCAGTGTTCTGTGCCTTTCATACTGCTCAGGCTTTTGCTGCCTGCCAACCGTGTCTCAGCTTGAAGCTCTGAAACATCAGAAGGGACGTCCGTAACCTCAGCAGCGCTACTCTCTGCTGGCATGAGCGGAATGTTGGCCCTGCACAGGGAAACCACGTTTCTCTTGGTTAACTCCTGCTGATAAAGCAGGGCATGAAAGCCATGGATACATCTCATACGTAAATGCATTTCATTTGTTTGGACTGGAAACTATCACAGCTCATTGACCTTTCATTAGTTTACCAACAAAAATGTAAACGGTGGAATTTGTGAGCCGGTGCACAGCAGAAATGGTACACCCTGGTGCAAAATGTGTTGTAGAAACTTTCTTTGCATTCTCTTGTGTTGTCTAAAGGAAACAAATAAAACTAAATTCTGTTTAGTTTTTTCACCAGCTGGCTTTCAAAGCAGCTCCATGTTTAAAGGTGAACTGTAGATCTTTAACTAAACTGCAGAATTCTTGACTACAATAGCAAGAAACATAAGAAATATATATTCCAGATTAGAATTACATATTCCAGATTAGTGGTAAATGCTATGTAAATTCATGCACATTCTATGTATAGTAGGTTACTATTTGGTTGTCATTGGTTACTTACAGGGGTATATACACACAATTCAGCTTCCACTCAGATTATTTTAAGACTACCTTAACTTAATGATTGGGTATTGACAAGATTTAAGTAATTGAATATCTCTGCCTACGTATGCCTTTCTGCATATGTTTACACATGAGGTTGTGGATTAGAAGTTTTCTTGGAATAAACTTGGAGTGTCCACACTATTCAGAGATGACAAGGCTGCAGTGTGTGAGAGTGCCCAAATAAGTGTGTCAGAAATGCTTTACTCAAATGAAAGCCATATGCTTTAGCAGAATTTATATATATATACACACACGTATATATATATGTATATAAATATTTATAGAGTTCTTTTTAATACTCGTGGTACATCTCTATCAGCAGCTGCTGGTACATGCAGTGCATACACAGCAGGTGGCTGCTGGAGGACCTTGAGCCCAGGCTGCAGGTGAGGTGCTCCAGGCGGTGGCCCTCTGTGTTTCTTCAGCCTTGATTCCCCTTGGAGAGAAACTGCTCTGAACACCAGGGATGTGCTTGGTTGTATATCACATCTCTAAATATAAAAGGAAGGGAAACACACATCAAAACCCGCTTCCTCTGGTGTATTAAATCACTGACATAGCAGCACAGAATGCATTTTTGTGTTCCTCAGCCATTCCATTATCAGTTTTACAAGCATGTCTATCTATGTGATATAGTCCACAAATCTTCCAAGATGTATCAATGATAATATTATAATATATGCCTTATAAATAAATGGTATAATATAAAACCAACATATACACACGTAGGAATGTTCCTAGGGCATAGTAATGCTGTTTGCCTCTTCCAGATCTTCTAAAATTAGTAGAGAAGTCATATTTCTAAAGTCATATTTTCACTTCAGTGCAAGATCATCCCACTATGTTCAGTGGGACTGGATGCTGCTAGGTGGTGAGCACCATTGAAAAGCAGTCCACTGACTTCTTTCTGTTTATGACATGAAAACAGGATAGGGTTTTTTTGCAAACTGTGGAATCTATTGCGCTTTCAGTGGTTTCCCTGAAATAATGTAGAATATATTATGATAACTAAGCAGTGGAAAGATCTTTGCGTTTGAAATATAAATGGAGCTGTTTGTTGGAGCTTAAGAAACAGGTTGTGTGATTTGAATGGCAATACTTGATGATTTATGACTTCATAAGTTGATTTTGTTTCAGAGTTCAAACTCTCTTATTCTATGCCAAAAGTCTTTCAAGATTATTATGTATTCAGAAGTCTCTTTAATACCTCGATATTTCCAGGGGGAGGTAGGTGTCATTTTGCAGAAAAAAAAAAGAATTTATTTTTTATTACTATGATGCCACAGTTTAACACAAAATATATACGGCAACTAAGACAATATATGTGCAGGGTTTACATCTAATAAAAGTACTATAGAAGAAGATTTAGCTATCCTAACATGGGTAGAAAGAAATCTATAGGCAAGGGACAATCTGTAAGGTAATAATTAATTGACTTGCTATGGGATGATTCACGTTTCAACTGTATGTGGAGTACAGACAGTGGGTATTCCAGAGCACAGCACACACTGTACCCTGGACTGTAAAATAGCAAAGGTCCTTAGGCCAGAAAGAGCTTAGGAGACAGGCACAAATGCTTTAAGCACTGTTACAGATCGGGGAGGACAACCATTCCGGATTTAAGCTCGCTGTAATAGTAGCCCCCATGCTCAGTGGAAACTGATGCCTCTCATGTGATGAGGGGTAACCTTGAAGATGCTGACACATGCCAGGCGACTACATGCAGAACGTGAAGTGTCCCAGACCGGCTCTTCCGCGTGGTGTGACGTTGGTACCCTTCAACTGAATTTCAGTGCTATATATATTTTTTTTTGTCATTTCTCAAATCCACGCATTTTTTCCCTCCTAAAATCTACCTCAGAATGACTAAATTAAGGATATATAATCAGTTTTTCTTCCAAATGTAACGTGAAATATTGATGTAACAAAATAGGAATGCTCATCAGAATTCACTTTATCTCTTAATAATTTTTGTCAGTTTTTAGGAAAGAAGCAAGAAGAGAGACAAAGCTTTCTCTGATGGACTAATCTGGCAGATGACACTTTTTAAAGAAAGATTGAGTGAACTGCTATTTAAAATTGTTAAGAATATAAGCAATAGTGTTAAAGTAACTGCTCAACTCCAAAGACAGCAAATACAATTCCTAGTATATCAAATCCAACTTGCTGGTGGCCAGGAGGACAGGGGTTAGAAAGACATTCTTAAGCTTCCTTGTAGAGATAGTTCTGATCATGTAAACCATTATTTGAGACTTTGGCCTTAAGCCATCACTACAATTTTATTTCAGGACAACGGAAAGTATTCCAATAAGCTCTCTGTAAAATAAAACATTTTTAGATGGTAATCAGCAGTAGATGAAAATTAAGCCATTCCCAGACTGTGTAAAGAAAGGCTGCGGTAAGTTGTCCACACTTGGTCTTTGGAACCATTTAAACTGCTCACCATGAACCTTAATGCTAAAAGGGCATCGGGCAGACTGCAAATAAAATTAAAGGGTTAAGATCAAACATATCTGATCCTAAAAGTTTGGGACACCTGCTCTCAGACTCCTATCACTACTTTTTAAAAAAATTTCCCTAGATGCTAGTTTGAGAACACAAAATGTAAGCACTTACCCTCACATTTCAGGCCAATCTCTCCTCCTTCACTGAAGCTCCTGACTTTGTTAACCTACTCCTGAGGCCCCCTGGAAGTGACCTCATGTGTGAGACATACGTACTTTGAAATAAATTAATTTCTTAACAGTTCAGCCTACCATTCTCATTGCTCTGTATCGCTAGCTGTTTCTGACACGAACCTGCTCTTTTTTCTACCAGCTGCCATACTGCTACAGGATTCACTGGTGAGGAATTAAGTCTTTGGCGACATACATGGGCACCATCTGCTTTCAGATATATTTATAAAAGCATTGAAAAACTACTCATCTTTCTGTAAGCCCACTGTTTATCCAGAGTTACAGTTTTGTCGGTCTGGTACCTTTCAGAAGATGATTCACTGTCCATGGGGAAGTGAGCATGGTGGTTTGGTTTCAGAGGGCTTCCATGTGCTCTGCAATAATGATGCTCCTGCTGTCAGGGGATCTGAGCTGAAGTGCTGCTTTTCAGAAAGAAACTGCCAAGCTCCTACTTGAGGACTGGAAAAATATTCTCAATAGGTGAGTCCTCAAGTGTAACAAAACATGGGAACAACAGTTCCTTTCCCAAAGTTCCAAGTCTCTGATTCTAGATAATTTATGACTTTGTTTTCCCCATTCTTGATCACACTGAGTAGGCTCTGAATGTGCAGGTTGTTGTAAGTGAGAACGGATGGGATAAGCAGGAATCTGCACATAGACCATCAAGGGAAAAATAAAGTTACCGAAGTGTTGTCTGTATCTGTCTTTAGCAGATACAGATTAATATTTATTCTTCGAAATCTAGGAACTATTCTGACTTACACCAGCCAGTAATCTTGTCCTTAAGCACCTCGTTTTCTTTGTTCTCCTGGACCCTTTACTTCTAATAAATTTTAGTAATATGCAGTAATATACCTATAAAATTTATCAATGTAACTTTTAGCAAAACAAGCCCTACATTTTGAGATATAGACAACCCTTAATACATACTGAAGCTGTTGAGAGCAAACCACATAGCATTTCATAAAATGGTCCTATGTTTTTGCAACTAAAATGACCCATTTTATGTCATTCCATACATACCGAAAGCTGTCTTACATAATTGCCAACTCAGCTTCATGACTCATGCTGGGGAAACTGAGAACACTCTTCTTAACCACTAATAAAACTGTGTTGAGCTTTTCACTGATACCTGAACGGGTCTCACGATGTTCCCCATTCAGCATGCGGGAATTTGCAAATGTCACATTTAATATGAATCTAAACAAGTGGTATTACTTTACAGCTACATTTTGAAACAAAATATAGGTATCTGGACAGTCTTGCTGACTTTTTTCCAGTTACAAATTTAGAAACACAGGACATCCTATGCTTTCCATAAACCTTATTAGTTATGAAGTTGCTGGAAAATTGGCTTAAATCCACAGCTTCTAGGTATTTTAGAAATAGTTCTCACTCTGTTTTTCCATGTATAAGGGAATACAATTTCTGCCAGCTACCTCCACAAAACAATTTATTTCACATTAACTTCAGCTGTCTGCAACGACTTTAGTTATAGCTTAAAAAATATCTGGTCAGGCTTGCCAGTAATGTTTTGCAGGTTTTAATTCCTCTGTTTAATTTATGGAACCCACCACTATCCTACTGAATTTTTCAGTCCCTAGAAGAAGAAACTGATATCTGTACATCAGAAAAGTTGATTAAAAACAAAATTTCTTGCCTGAGACAGACCAAATCCATAAAGAATAATCTTTGTACTCCTCGGTTGGCACACCTCACCTTTAGGAATTAGGTACACAACTCCTAGAGCTAAATATACTTTTTTTTTTTTTTTTTTCCCGAGTGACTAATGAATTTTGGTGTGTCAGTCTTTGGCAGTTTAGTCTGAACTGTTATTAAAAGGTCCTAATTTTTCAGAAAAGCTTGTGCTTTCTGGTCTTTTGATTTGCCTAATGTGTGTATTTGAAAATTAGCACATTCAAGATGCAGTTTCATGGCATAAAGTGCTCAGTGAAAACGCTGGCTTTAGAGTCTCTTCCCTTTCTCCTCCTGCCGCCCTGCACTGTGGCATCTGGTTGAGAAAAGACTCTAAGCTCTGCTGAAAATTCATTCATGGCACCATGCTGTGAGGTTGAACATGGAACTGAAAATCCTGCAGATAAACTTTTCATAGTGCGAAAGCGTGGCCCAGAAATCACTTGTCACTCTGGACTCTGCAGGCCTTCCTGTTCCAGAATTTGGAAAATCATCCTGCTCTGTTTCTTCCATTTCTAAGAGTCAGTGAAACCACGATCTTCGAACTCTGTGTCTCCTCATACAACACATTTCCAAAGCTATTGTTCACTGGATCTTTTTTTCCATTATGATTGCATTGTTTGGATGTTATAAAAATGTGTCGGCATTTGCAGGTAGGCAAAGACTGTGATTCCCTTCTGCAACTCTTTTTTGAGACAGAGGGTGTAGATTCATTCCTCCAAAATGATACAGTTTGCATCCGATTAGAATCTGGCAATTATTTCTGTGAAACAAAATTGCAGTGTGAGTTTTGTATTGTAAAAACTGGATTTGTTATCTAGCCGTTGGGTTCCTGTGGGTGAAATTGGAATAATACAAGGGAAGTGATGACTTTTCTTAACAGGGTAAAGGCAGCCATGATCAGAAGGAGGAGTTGCACAGTCACACTGCTCTGCCTCTGGTACAAGAGGCAAAAGCTTACACACCATGGAACCTTGTGCTAGAAGGAAACATATTGCTCGCGTAGCTCCCCTGGCAGACTCAAGCCTGATTAATTATTTCTGGGGGGTCACTCACTGTCAAATGTTCCCTATGGGAGCCACAGTACATGAAGAATTACACAGCACTTTTGTCAAAAGATAACACACAGGGCATGAATTGGTCTACAACATTGACAATCACAACCTTGTCAAAAAATAACCTTTGCTTAAGCAGAAGTAAGTAAGAGCATTTGAATGTCTCTGCCCACAAGTTCCACCCACTACTCTATCAACAGTGTTCACAGACGTGACATTCAGAGAAATAAAAATCTTGACTTCTTTTTCTCCATCAAACTTGACTTTGACATGTTAACTTAGATATTGTACTTGGTTGCATCCTAGCACAGAACAGGCTGGATTGCAAATCACATCTATTTGTGGGTCTACAGCCAGTAAAAGAATAATTCCTTCACAAGAGGACATAAGGTAATATATTTTCCTATTAAAGAGAGTCAGTTTGCTTCTAGCCATAATCCCAAGGGTCTTTTGATAACAAAAGTCTAACTATATCCTTAATGTTACAAGTTAGCAAATTACTTAGGCTTTTTATTTATGTGGATTGATAGGGCATCTGGGAAATGATTGTTCATTTGAAGAAAGATGACATACATGAAATAATATTTTAAGACGACAAAAGCATTATGCAAGCTGATGACATATTAGCAATGATTTTAGCAGCTATTTGATTAATCTATAGCAAACGAGCCGGTACATATAATTACAGGTTTATGTGCTGTTGAAAATTGTGCTATAAATAAGGATATTACATGTGGGTCACTCCAGTGTTTGGTTGTGGAATTGTTTACTTGACATACTGATGTCATTAAATTATTATTCCAGATCACTGGGTAATCATGGTGACTTTTTACAAGAGGGAATCATCTTTTCATTGAGTCAGTTTCTAATTCAGTCCCTGAATTCCTTTAGTTCCAGATCTATTTTAAGCAAAATATACAGAGAGGCTATGAGTGTATTTGTGTTGCTTACATCTCCTTGTGTGAAATTCAAATATGAATAACTTGTTTTGGCATTCCAGTTTCTGGATCCTGACCTAAAGCTTGCCGAAAGCAAAGCGAGGGCAGTCAGGTCTCTCAATGCTGCATAACAAAGGCAGGAGAGGAATGAGTAACTGGCTTGAAGCCCCTGTGTCTCTGGTGACCTGTACCCACACTGCTTCAGGTTAGTCATTTTTATATAAGAATTGCCTTGGATGAGCAAGATGTGATAGGCCAGTGCAGAGCTGGGGAGTGAGCTGACAAATCACCTGTGGCGATGATTAAGAACAGGGCTAGAGCTCACTCCCTGGCTCTTGCTTATTTAACAAGGGGTACCCTCATCTGAAGCAGTGGTGTTTGCTACTGGCTTGTCTGGTGTGGTATGAGCAGTACATGGAATGGATGTAGCCTTGACTGACAGCTCATAAGCTCTTCATGGAATTCGTCCCCTTGTTTGCATTAAATGTAATGGGAAGGAGAGTTCAATGTGTCTAATTTGATTAATACCAGGTGAAAAGCATGGCTGTCCTAGCTGAAAGGTGAATATTGTGAATTCACAGTTTCACAATTGCTCAACCTCAGTGGTAAGACTAGTTTAATGAGTTCCCATCCTTTCTCCTCCCTTCATCCCAGTTGGGCCTTTTTTGCCCCCAGTTGCTCATTCGCACACCCTGTCCCCTCCAAAGCAAATGTTATTTTTAATCCAAATCAGTTCAGTGATCCAGTTTGGATTGCAGTTCCACAAACAGTTGTGTTGACACAACTGTGGAGGTGGTACAACATGGGGAGGCAGGAATGAATGGTTAGGGACAGCATATTGTGAAATGACAGCTTGAAAGTGAAACCTGGAAATGAAAGACTTTTTACAGTAGACCTATGGAACCATTATCACAATTATACACGAACAAATCAGAACATAAAGCTCAGTAGAGAAAGTCAACAAAATAAATCACTTTGTCTTCATACAAACCCTAAAGCTGAGGAGTTCTGGTAATCTGCCTTTTGCCGGCTTTAGTTTCTGCCAAGCTGAAGCAATAGCTGAAATGTTCAAGACTGTCCTGAATTATAAAATGGGTTGCATATGTTGCTGTTTTCCTCCCCTTCACTCCCGGCTAAGTTTTTTTTTTTCATTTTGAACGTTTATGTCAAACTCTCTGTCATTCTGCTGCCCATCTAATTCCTCATTCAGTTTTATAGTTAAGCAGTAATTAGAAACTATCACTGGGGAAAAAGTGTGTTTCAGTTATTCGATGTGATTTGGCCTCATATGAAACATAAACTCCCCAAAAGTAGCAGTAAGAGAATTCCAGAGGACTCATTCTTACCTCGAATTTAAAATAAAACATTAAACCCTGTAGCTCGGAACAAGTGCATCTTCTCATAAGCATCTCCAAACAAAGTAAAGTGAGGTTTATAATGGAGAAAAGCAAGATTATGTTTTCTTTTTGTAAAGAATTTGAATGAAGGGAACTCAGAAGAAAGCACAATAAAGTGGGCAGTAGTACAACAGGTACCACAGATCCTTCCCACATCTCAGTGACTCTATGGACCAAGCTCTCTGTTTGGAGGTTTGTAAGTGGGCATGCTTGTTAGGGACAAGCTGATTTAACAGTGTGTCCCTGGTTCTTCAGTGTGCTTTGACACACAGCCACTGAGACATGGATAGGATGAGTGGGGAATGGGCAGCAGAGGTATCGGGACAGGCATACCTTCCCAAACGCCCAACCCTTGTGAAATCCACTGCCTGTCCCTCTGCTGTGACAGATGTAGAGCTCTTCAGTCCTTCAGAAAATCTTACAGTAAAAATGAGATCCTATTTTTACCAAGGTAGGAAAACAAAAACAAAACAAAACACAAGAAACCCCAAAACCAACCAACCAACCAACCAAGAAACCCATCCAACCAAGCAAACAAAACCCAACGAACAAGTTATTGGCTCTCTACCTTTTTTTTTTTTTTTAACCAGCTTTATCTATTCATAAAATAATGCAGAAGAGGGCAAAAGATTTATCTTCCCTGTGGATGCTAATAGCCCACAGAGACCACAAGATAAGAGGGAAAGGCAAGCAGCAAGAGAGCCACATATCAAACCCTATTCTTTTTTAATCAGGAATGTAGTGGGAGCAGGAAGGAGGCAGGATCAGGCAGGCTTGAATGAAAACATAACTGCAAGAACTTTTGTCTCTAAAATCTTTTCTGTGATGTTTTTTAACAACAGAGCAAACTCCCTCCTCTCACATACAGGGCAAGATGAGGCCTTAAAAATTTACTTCACATTTCTCTTTTCATTGCGGTGTGTTTATCAGTTGCGGTAATTTTATGATTGCTTTTCAGTGGCTTAGAGGTGTAGAGTATGTTTTATTTATTTCTATATCAGTATCATAACAAATTGTGTTCAGCAAACTGTTAAATCTGTTAGGTTGGGGGTTCTCTTTTTTTTTTTTTTTTCATTGTAATGTCTTCCCTAATCCATGGCAAACGAGTTCTGGCAGATTCATCTTACACCATTCTCCTCCCTCACCCCATCACTTCCTGACCTGACTCCCTGCCTGTCACGACCCTGAGGCCACCAAGGACCTCCCTGTCCCTGCCCAACCCATGGCTCCCCCAACCCTGCTCACAGGCCCCACCAGCTGGGCCCACCTGTGGGTCCATGTCCTGGCCTGGCCTCAGCCCAGCCCCATCCCCACAGCCCTGCCTGACCATCCCAGGCTGTGTCTGCCTCAGGTTCCCTTCACCAGGCCTGATCCTGACCCCCTTCTCATGGGCTGACGTCACAGCCTGGCATCTCCTTGGCCTCGCCTTCCTCTTCATTTTTGCTCATGTGACGCATTGCCTAAAATAGTCTCTATTTTTTCACCATTTCCTTCATTAATTTTGCTGAATTTCTGCTCTTCTTCAGAGCCTGTGAGCACATAGTGTACCAGTTTATCTTAAGCCACCCAGATATTTCTTTGCAAAGTAAACACTACCAAAGCTATCCATATTTCCTGGAATCATAGAGTCATAGAATGTCCTGAGTTGGAAGGGATCCACAAGCATAATTGAGTCCAACTCCTGTCCCTGCATGTGACAACCCCACAGTTCACACCACGTGTCTGAGGGCACTGTCCAGTCTCTTCTTGAACACTGTCAGGCTTGGGGCCGTGACACCTCCCTGGGGAGCCTGTTCCAGTGTCCACCACCCTCTGGGGGAAGAACCTTTTCTAATGTCCAACCTAAACCTCCCCTGGCACATCTTCCTGACATTCATTGCGAGTCTAAAAATATTACTATTCCAACTTGGTAGACATGCCGTACGTACCTATTGCCCACACCTAAAGGCAAGGTCTTTCCAGGATTTTCATTGCTTGTTGGGATCTCAACCACGAACTGAGCAATTTCTTTTTGGCTGTTCCTGTGCACTGTGTACAGAAATATTGTGTGCTTCATAAATGTCACAGGTTATGTATTCAAGCTTTTGTCTGCTCTGTGTCAGCTATCTCACACTCCTAGGTGAAAAAGAAGCTAGTCAACAAAACACTACGTGCAATGGTGGAACAAACCTGTCTTCTGAATCAGAAAAATAGTTTCTCAAAAGAAAAGTGGAAAATCAGTTCTTCCAGAGCTGCAAATTCAGGTGCTGAGTAGAAAGCTGCATAGGCAATAAAATTAGGAACCAAATAATAAGTTTCTTGTCCAAACAGAAATTCCAAAGTATTATGTGGATTGTTCAAGGTCTGAGATATCTGTGGACTTCATACGTATGACTACATTTTTTTTTTCAATACTTCTTTGGGCTGCAGGGTTTCTGTGTCATAGAAAACAGGAGTTCTGGTTCTCCATAGGAAAAAATAAAACATACAATATCCAAGGATGGAGGTCCATGAACAGTTTTCCTTCTGACAATATTTTGCTCTCTAGCTGCTTGCTTCCATTCCCTTACTGATATTTATCTCCTCAGTTCTACCAGCAGAGTCATCAATAAGATTTTACCCAATAGGATCAGCAAAATGTTCTAAGCTAAAAAAATCCTCAAGAAAAAAAAAATGTTTTTCAACCCAGATTATTTCACTCTTCTAATTTAGAGCACGGCAGTGAACACACATTGTCCTGCAACATGTAATTTATTATTGGTCGTTCTAGGAAAAAGCACAGCATTAGCTGAATACTTCTGTTGCTAATAAAGTCATACCAAAATGGGATTTCATGGGATTCTGCTATCATTCAAATAATATTAAACATGCTCTTAATAACCTTGCACTGTTAATAACCTTCTACTGTTAATCTCTGTATAATGTGAAACTATGAATTAAGAAGTCTTTTCATGTACAGGGGCAGAACTTCATTTAAAGACCTTGATGGTGTAAGAAGCAGACTGGAATAAATCCATATTGCAAACAGTCAGCTAATGGATGTGGAGATAAAGAAAGACTTGTGAAGACAGAAGCAGTGCAATGTCAAAGCTATTTTTTGCACAATATCCTACAGAAAATATTCCCAATAAAAGCTGGAATGTAGCAGTACATAAGTGGTTTGTGCAAGCTAAAAAATGTAAATAGTAAAAATGATCAACAGGGCTGATAAAATATAATTCTTTTATATTTGGTCAGATGGAAAATGAAGATTAACGGACTCTGATTTATACCATATTCAACTTTGGAAAACCAGTGGTTTGGCAATACTGAATATCCTATTCCATTTTTTTATCAATTTACAAGCCAAGACTTATGCTGATTTTATAAACACTGTTTGTGCTTATCTTAATTTAACATCGATTAAATTAAAATCAAACCATGGTACTGGAGACTTTTATTCTAAATTTTACCTATAACTCTTAAAATTTTATTCTTAAGTGCAACAGTCTGTTTTATTTTAATAGAGTAATTGAAATTCACTGAAATAATAAAGCTTATTCAGCTAACATATCCAGTTGGTGTACCCCTGCCACACAGCCTGGACAGATCGCAGCATTGGCAAAAACATTTTTCTGGCAGCAATCCTTTCAGAAAAAAAAAAAAAAAAAAAAAATAAAAAAAAAGGGTTCTCTTTTGTTGTTTTTTAGGTGTTGGGTCTGTTTAACACGCACACGCACACATACATACACAAAATTAAACAAACAAACAAAAACCCACAACAACAAACAAACAACAACCTAGTTTTGAAATACAAGCATGACTTACAGAGCGAGGCGATTTAAACATGATGTTTATTTCATAATTAATAAAAAACATAATTTCTTCCTGCAAATGCTGCTACTCTTGTGTCTTTAGCCCATCCCAGCAACACCACTACTACCACTGTTTTCATAACAAAGTAGCAGAAGAGCACATACTGTTCAATGTATTTATTTCAAGCCTGACACTCTGCAGGCAGAGCCGCAGAAAGAGAAGACTCACACCCTTCAGCCAAATATTGGCATTCTGTCTTGCAGCTCCCCAAGCAGGATGGGTGTCCATGCTGTGAAGCACATCGCCTTGTGATCTCTGTGATACCCCAGAGGTCCAGGACATTTTTGCAATGAGGGTGGTAAAACACTGGCCCAGGCTGCCCAGAGAGGTGGCAGATGCCCCATCCCTGGAGACATTCCAGGCCAGGCTGGACGGGGCTCTGAGCAACCTGATCTAGTTGCAGATGTCCCTGCTCATTGCAGGGGGTTGGACTAGATGACTTTTGAAGGTCCCTTCCAGTCCAAACTATTCTATGATTCTACTCCTGTTGGCATGGGAATTTCTTTCAGGGAAAGAAGAACCAGCGATGTCGATGATCAGAGGCTCAATGCTCAAGATGGGTTAACAGGCCTCTCCATTCAGCCTGTAGACGGCCTCTTTCTGTCCTCAGTGCACCACTATACATCCATCACTCCGCATAGGCACAGTCCTACAGAGGTTGTTCACACCAGCAGGCAGCCTGGGGCACGGCTTGGATTTTAGCTGTTTATGTCTGAAGGTATATAAAGCACGTAGCAGCAACCAGCCTCAAAAGCCACAGGTCTCCCAGCCAGGAGGGGAAACAGGGGAAGTGCAGTCAGACAGGGAATGAGTCAAAGCTGAACAGTGAAAAAAACCCTGAACCTGCTTGGTTGTAAATGTTGGAAAGTATGTCATGAATATGGCAGAGAACCTCAAATGGAGGCATTTCAGTCCCTGTTTTTTCTACATTTTTCTCAGTGTCCATCTTAAAAACACCTAACGCCTACTCAGCTGATTGCTAGACACCAATAATTGCAGCAAAAGTGAAGAGGAACTGTACTTCAACCTTGCGAAGGCCTAAAATCGCTACGTACTCTGAAAAATCCAGCTGGAAAGTATGTTACTTAGGGGAAAAAATATTAGAAGACAGATTTTACTTTTTTCAGTGTCTCCACTCACAACATGTAAAAGGAAGATAATAATACAACCAGGGCGTTGGGAAGATAAATTCATTAATATTTGCAGAGAAATAGAGTACTGCAATAAGAGTAGCATGGAAAAGCCCCCGAGAAAATGAGGGATTCTCTATTCAGTGCAGCATTCAGAGGGTGTGCAGTAAATAATGGATGTGACACACGTTGAGAGATGTGTTTAAAAAGAAATATTGTACAACTACCCACTCACTGAGCTCTGTTCTTCCTTTCCTGATCCTGCTACCTGCACCTCCCATGAAGTATGTAAAAGGAAAATAAATGCTGTCTGACTTCAGAGCAGCTGGGCAGCCTTAATCTCCCCTAATTTTAGCCTATAAAATGAGATGTCTAGTCTGTGCTTCCCCTGTAGTCAGTGAAGAGAGATAAGTACCTTAGGAAGCAATTCATCACCCTACCTCTGACACCCATGCTGGGACGGGGTGATCACCGTCTGGTGGTGTCGATCTCTTTTCCTGGACACACACCGAGGGAGTGCAGAGAAACAATTTGGCTTAGTCCTCCAGCGTTGAGATGACTTCAGTGTTTAGATTAATCCCGCCCTAAATCTCAATCTGAAACGGTACAGCGTGCCATCCCAGAACAAGTAAATCATTTTAACTGCCTTGTTTTCCTTCTAGTTTTCTGTGAATCATGATCTGTTTCGCGCTGTAAAGTAAAGGTGCTGAAATTTGCATTGGACTGTCACTGACGAGACGCTTCAGAGATGCAATTTGTGGGGCGGCCAGAGAGTGATGGAGTGACGCCTGGTTAGATGTAGAACAGCTGCTTGTGGTGACTGGTATTGACTGGAGAAGGATCCCTCCCTTTTTCTGTGCCACAGTATGTAGAAGGTTCCTTCATAGTACATGTGATTTAGAAATAGGCTGTTTTGCATTAGGAAACAAGCATCCTTTCTTACCCTGGGAAAATGGTTTCTATAATTCATATCACAAATCTGACCTTTGTATTGTGCCAGGATGAGAAATCAGATATATTGCACAAACCTGTAAGCAAAGAATGCAAAACCAGTGAAGAAATTTTATTTTGTAGTTAAACATGTATTTAATTTTAAATCTAAAATGAAACAGAGAAAGAAAAGCTCAAACAAAACAAAGTTGGTTGCATTTAGATAAGGGGGGAAAAGAAGATTCTTCTGGGCATGATTTTTTTTTAATTAATTTATTGTCTTTTGGTTATTAAAATGGACCTGTGAGAGCTTACCTCTGTATTATGGGGACCAGTCCCTTATGATCTTCTGAGCACTGGCCTTCTAGCTTTGAAAGGATTAGAAACTAGCCTGGGTTTAAATATTTTTGGCTTTCATTAAACCATTTCAGAGCTCAAACCTAGTTGTATTATGCTTGTCATTTTTCTTTTATTTTTTGCTGGATTGCTATTACAAGGCATCTTTTATAAGTGAAGCTCATGCCCATATTTTTTAGTGGTTAAACTGGAAAACTTACTTTGAAAGGACATTTCAGATTCTGTAGGAAAATACAGAATAAAGAGGTTAATTAACAGAATGCTCAACAATCAATCATCTTCAATTAAAATTTAGCTATAGTTAATGCAGTCACAAGTCTGTGTCAGTCTCTGTGCTCCAGGGACAAGTCAAATACATAATGCAAATCCACCCTACTTCTCTTCATAACATTAATATTAATCCTATAAAATTTTCATGGTAGGTGAAGTTCTGCATTCTATTTTCTAACAGCAACTCAAGAGAGCAGTATTATGCTAGCCCTTTCATTTGTTTTCTTAATTCACTAAACACTTAGGTTTCTGATCAGGCAAATGCTTTGCCACCTGTGTACATCAACCAGATCTACTGCATCCTAGAACCAGTGCTGAAAATAAACCAATAAATAAAAGAGCTGGTCAAAGGAGACCTTATCAAAGATAACTCCTTGGTGCTCAATGTTCATTATGGCTTTAGAAGCCACCTTAATGAAAGGCAAGGTGGCTTCCAGCTGTCACCTCTGGTATCTCTAAGAGTAGAGGTAGAACTGCTGAATTCCCTACTTATAGCTGTTGCTAAGACATCGCTGGTTTTTACACTTCCGCAGTGACCTGCAGGAAGCTATAACATGTAGACTGGATAAGCAGTCCTGAATTCCAATGGACTGATTTTAGTAAATTGCTACTTCAGGTTGTCAAAAAGATTTGCTTGGCATTAGTGTTCAGAGATGTTAGAAATGACTACATGAATACACCTCCAGTGAAAAACTATCTTAAGGTAGTTTAAATGGCTTTGCACTGCAGTGGATGAAGAATACTCACATGGTTTGTTCTGCCATGGGAGGGATATTGCAGAGAGGCGATACTAAGCAGGCAGAAAGTGAAAAAATACTGTGTCCATGTGTTCTGCAGTGAACATCCCTCCATGTCCCAGTGAGCCCAACCACATCAGATGGTGTGCTGAAGAAACACCTTCTGAATGCTGGAATTTGTTCCATATCTTTCTGAAGGCCTGTGATGGGATGGCCCACCTGTTCAACATGCAAAACACACAATGGCTCTCTCTGTAGTCCCATCTATTCACAGGTTTGCGAAAATGAAGACAAAGGCTTCTGTACAACCCTTCCCTTAACCATTATCTACCTGTACTTATATTACTTCACTAATTTATTAAATTATTGAATTGATCCCATATGCATAATGCAAACTTCAGCCTATAAACAGACAACTCTTTCTGGGTTTTATTGTGCTAGAGCCAGCAGGGCCCTGACTCGTCACCATTGTAACACTGTCTGCAGAAGGACTCACGTGAGAGCTCTTTAACTTCTGTCAAAATTAGTCTGGATAGTACAGACCCCCAGAGCTACGTCTATGATAAGCTACGGGTAAAAGGCAGAAATAAGGAGCTGAGGATGGACCACTTTTGGCCAGAGCAGCTATTTGAACAACTATCTATGCTTGCAGAGCAGTTTAACATGGAATGGTTGCACGAAACTAAAGAAGTCTCACAAGTATTGGTACCTGATGACACTAGTTAGGATTCATGGTGTTTGCAATGTCTGATAGCATCCAGGAAGGTTAATGGTCAGCCACCTCACCTGCCATCAACTAGCAAGTAGCTTGATTGCTACTTGTGAAAACAAGGCAAAGCTTGGAGCTATAGAATGTTTGGGGTTTTTTTAAACTTGCCTTTCTTCTTTTCTTTTTTTTTTTTTCCTTTCAGTTCAGTTTTAATTTCTTTTTTTTTTTAGAGCAGAATGATGAACTAACTGACTAACTATTAGACTTCTAGAGTACATTAGATCAGACTAATTTTAATCACACTGTAGTTACTCGTCAGTCCTGTGTTACCCAATACTCTCTTTCTGAAAGGTTGTTTCGAAAATCAGATATTTTCATTTACTGGCAAGGTCTGGACTGAAGAGAAATGTTGTCTTACATGGCTAACTGTAACTGAAATTCACGATGCAGCAGCTATAAATCAAAACTAAGTAAACAATTTTGTTTAGCGTGTAGACGTTTTTCTCCATGCTTCAGGGCCTTAATACTGATTTCTTTTATGCTGACCTTCGCTTTTGTCAATTGACTCTTCTGTCACTATCTGCCAGTTTCGTGTAACCATTCATGCCACATATACCGTCCTTTCTGCTGTATTTTCCAGCTAGTCCACAGTGTGTTTCTTTCTCTTCCTCAACTCTCCTTCTCCGAAAGCCTTGAGGAAACATCTGAATAAAATTCCAAGCTAAGAATAAGTTAACTGCACCTTTTTTTTGTCTCCTGAAAAGATTTAGAGTTTCTATAATATGCTTGTTTAACTTGCTTCCTCTGGTTTTCTTTCCTGCTTTTTGTTTTCCTCTGTTTCAAACTAGTCCATGTTAAGCTGCCTTAGTTTTTATTTAATGAGTTAAAATGTTGGGACAGATATGTTGAGGACTTTAAGGAATCTGCAGTGAATTTTGTGCATAGATGTATCATGGATTTTGAATGAAAATCAGGTGAACAACACCAGCCTTATTTAATTTGACAGGGATCTCTCCTGAAAGTCAGAAAATGTTCCAGTTTTCACCATCCTCCCAAACAGAACTACGTGAAGCACCTTTTATTTTCCTGTTTTGAGCGAAAGTATGTTCTGAGTTGCCAAACAGCAGAATCAGTGTACAACTAATATTATTCTAAAGTAGTTTGCTGAGTGACATTTTGAATTATGTATTCCCACTATTGTGCCTAACCCCATTCCAGTCTCTAATTGTGGGTCCCTTTTTGTGCATGTTAAGTAGTTTTTCATCTTGACTGAATTCTAATTTTAGCTGAACCTTTGCAAACATGTATGCTAATTATATTAAACTTTTTTTTGCATTCATTTTGAAACTAGAACATGTTTTCAACAAAATGTTTCCCTTTCATAAATGTGAAATTTCAACTGCTCCTAGGTTTGACACTCAAAAAGTTTTTAATGTTATATTTTTGAATATATTTATGAGATACACATTAAATTTATCACTTGCTTCCTGTAGTTTATAGTAGTGTTCTGGTTAACAAGACAAAAATAACCTAAAAAATATATGTATATATTTCTAATACAAGTTACAGAATAGAATACAATACAATACAAAAGGAATGTAAGTTTATTCCAGAGTAATTTAAAGGAATCTTTGTGTAAAAATAGTCATAGTGTTTCTTTTATTAATTTATTTGAGCTATCAGCTATATATCCATTTTTATTCTATATATTTAAAATTATCTAACCCTACTTCTGATTACACACATAATAATAGGTATTATTTTAAAATTAAAGGAGCTGTAAAGAAGATAGCTTTCTAATTATTTCTTACCTAGTACTGAAAAGGAAGGACAATGAAATACAAATGATCACTTGAAGATTTAAGTGCTTAGTTATTAAATGACTGAAAGCATAAATAAAGTAACTAATTTTAAAGTCAATTTTAAATGTGATTCCCCACTATGCCATCAGCGATCCAGACATACGATGATTTACCAATGAAAAATTCAGCCTCATATTAGGAAAGAGAAGACCTGTGTCATTTGTTGCTACACCTGATTTGCATTGGTTTTCAACAGACGTAACTTGATGCAAGTTGGATGGAATGCATTGTTTTGAACAGTTCACAAGTTCTTTAACCTTATTAAAGAGATACAACAATTAAAAAAAAAAGCTGTTGCTGAATGCATTATCTTTCAATCCGAGTTAAGATATTTAGGTCTTAACTATTGCTACAGTTCTTTTGTAACTAATGTTCACCTAAAATTCTCTTGTAACTAGAATTCATAGTGTTCATCATAGAAAACATAAATTCTGCAGTGTCTTCCCAGTGAAATGGGACAATGTGCTGCAATTTGCCATTTCATGTGTCCTGGTTTTGTAAAGGTGACACACGAAATCAAATAATTATCAGGACCATCAGAAAAATAAGGCTCTGGAATGATATTCTAATAGGGATAAGCTGGATTAACAACCTAAACTGTTTTGAAGAACAATGCAAATGTAAAATGGGTGATAGCATGACCTGAGAATTGTGATGAGGTTTTTGTGATGGCAGAGGATCCTGACAAGAAGACACAGGCTGGTTCTCCATTCCCATGTCTATACTGCCAGTTTTTACAGTGAGGAAAATTAACTCAAACACATGTACTCAAGTAGATTCTTTGTTATAGAAGTTTCTGAGCCACAGAACAAACAGTATCAAGCACAACAATGACTAATAGATGAGAATCTGAATGCTGTTCAGACAGTAAAATAGTAATTAAAAGCTATTTAAACATTTTCCCTGTGAAGTAATGGTACCTTTGAGAAATATACTATTGATTTCACATATTTTGGCCAGTCTTATTCAGGGCCAAAATGACAAGCCTAACTTGGACACTCCTGTCATGAAATTCTGATCTATCACTGCTAAAGAAGTATTCTTCTAGCACCAGATATGTGAGATGGAACTATTATCAATATAATTAGGAACTTGATATTGATCTGAGAGCAGTTTAACAATTGTTAATTGTATAAGCTGATTGCTGACAATTAGCATAAAGCCAGCACACATGCATAAAAGTCAGCCTGAATCCCATTTCATTTTTAATGAGTAGTTCAACAGTTTGATCAAGGGCCCACATCTGTTTCAAATCACATCTCTTTCACTGAGTGATACAATAAAGAGAAGGCATAGTATTTGTGATTGTGGAACCACATCATAAATATTCCAAGACTTAGAACATTTAATTATTTGATAATGTTAAAGGTTCTCAAATTGTTCCATTAGAAGGTATAGAGCTTGGGCACACAGAGTCTTTTTAAAAACTGTTCAAAAGAACTTTTAACCACAGGCAGACCAGATTTCTTTGAATACAAAGTCACTAATCAGTCATTCTGTTGAGGTGATGATCTAAGACTGCACTATTCACAAAAGTGGTGATTCACGTTGCCTTCTTTGATCCAGCTGAAACACAAACTTCTATTTTTGCTAAGATCAGTATTTAGTGAGATCAGCAAAGTGATCTATTTCACCTTGTGTGGCAGCATAGCAGGGGCAGGAGGCACATGTGGCCGAGGGCAAGGGGGAAGAATTTGCCCCATCAGTGGCCATAGCTTTTCCAACTGGCTTAAACCGATTACGATACTGTGCCTTTGATGCAGCAACAGCACCTTTCTCTAATGGTGTGAGGAGTTTCAAACTGACTTTTGATGCATTAGTGAGCTCTTCTCCTAAAGGTAATAGGAACACTGCCGGAAGAGTCTTTTATTCTCCTTCATAGACTGCCAATCCATTGGACTGAATTGAAATAAATTAATTGATTGAAACCTACCTGATAGTTTTGGGGAAGGTTTAGGTGGCCTTTTTTTGTTGTTGCTTGTTTGTTTGTGTTGTTTTTTTTTGTCTGCATGTGTTTTAAGGAATGCTGCCACTGATTTTTCTGAAGCAAGGCCTGGTATGGACCCCTAGCTAAATTTAGGAATTAGGAAATTTCCCAATCTCCTAAATGTGAGAAGAAGAAATATGATGTTCCTATCCAGGGAACTAGGGCAGGGAACACTCTAACTTCATAATGAAGGAGGGAGAAGAGGGAGAAACCACCTGAAACACATCAAATATGTCAGTGCAGAGGCGGCCGCTACCTAGCCAACAGAGTAACTATGGATGGTCTACAGAAACGTTTTTTTCACAGCAGTGGTCATTTCCCTGGCATTTCTCAGTCAATGTGTAATGGACATAAGGCTTGTTGTACTTCACATTGTACCAGCGGACCCACTGGGAAGAAGATACTAACATATCTCCTGCTATGTCTCAGACGCACAGTGTCACATTGCTGTGGTGACACTGAGAGCCAAGTACCAGACCCACCTTCTGGCTTGGGCATGGCCGCACCAGCTGCAACA
Source organism: Pampusana beccarii (assembly GCA_013399365.1). Lineage (NCBI taxonomy): Eukaryota > Metazoa > Chordata > Aves > Columbiformes > Columbidae > Pampusana > Pampusana beccarii. Next base: position 2,063,357 of record VWYH01004739.1, on the reverse strand, counting down.
GCGGTAGCTGTGCTTACACAGTATCACTTGGAAAAAGTATGGGATATCAACCGAAAACGCGAAATTGCAGCAAATAAAATAGTGCTTTTTAAAAAGGACACAGCTGGGGCAACTCAAAAGAGTATATGGCTCCTGCTGTCTGCTCTTCTGCCCCTTTGTAAACCCGAGAGAACAGGCGCTGTGTCTGCTCTTGAGCTGCCACAGCCTCAAGCTTGGCGTAGTGCCTTGAACAGCCATCAGTTCCAGTTAAACCTAGTGCGCAGGACTGCGGGCTGGTGTGGTCGGGGAGCAAACACGCTGGTTTGGCTGGAGGCATCGTAACCTCCACAGAGAGGGGCAGCAGAGGGCTGGGGGCACTAACTGCTCAAATTGTTCCAGCATGAATCATCAGAAGTTTCCCGGTGGCACGTCACTTTAAGGGACCTTTATGCAGTTCGCTTGCTGTTGTCCAGGAGTAAAAGAGCCTTTAGCTTAAGTCTTCTGAGGATTAAGTTAGCATTAAAGAGCCTGTGGCTTGGTCTCCAGCATTTTATGTGGCAAACAAACGATATGTGTGGTGACCTGGACAATCAAGTCACCTTCACACAGTGATCACAGGTATTTTCTTACCTCTCCTGTCTTTCTTATTCGAGGCCTTACCAATACAATAGATCTAATTAATCCTCTTCCTGAGAAGGTCAATATGTTCTCATGAGAAGACCAGTACTGTAAAAGGTCTATTTCTTAGTAAATTGCTGAAAAATAAGGCACAGGACAAAATTAAAATTGGCATTTTCTAGAAGCTCTCATCTGTTTTATCTTCCCTAAAACTTTAATCCATCCTGTTCATATATTACCTTTCCCACTAAGAAGTTTAACCTGAGTTGCCAATTTACTCTTAATTCTAGACCATACAAATCCATTCTGGCTTGTCTACTTAGAACCAACCTGTATATCTGTTAAAATTGGGGAAAAAAAAAAAAATAAAAAAAATCATCGTTATGGTGGGTGTCAGCCCCTAGGCTAAGGGAATTCAAACTGGTTTATCTGCACCAGTGTAGGTACGCCCTGCAAACCTAAAGCAAAGGCGGAGGGTGGAGCTTGCACACTAACTATGCAACCTGATTTAGGACCTCTGCCAAGTCAAGTGATATCCATTTGATCCTGTTCTCGCCACTTACGAGGGATGAAAAGTGGACAGTTGTGTTTGAAGAGGTTGTTGCCTGCAGCTATTTGGTCCTCCGCCCTCTGTTTTAATCTGACCAAGGTTACAACTGCCTGAGGAGAATGGCAGCACAGGACATGTGAATGATCCTCAGCCAGTTTACAGCAGACAGCGAGCTCAGTGTAAATTTTTTTGATACGGGTGAACTTAAGCTGTCAGGTTTTGGACGGACACGGCAACATGTGGACTTGCATTTAATCCACCTAACTCCTGGCTGGGAGGTGGTTTTCTGGCTGTGCAGTTGTCACACAGGTCACGACATTGCTTATAATGGACTTTGTTTTGTAAACAGCAGCACACTCTGATAATGTTTTAATCTCCTAGATCCTCAATATCCTCTCAGAAGACGCACCCCTCTGTTTCCCCCCCATTACCTCCTTTAATCTGCCTTAGGTAAACTGGCTTGATTAACACAACCTGCCAATACATGGCTATGGATGACAGTAATTTCAGGCACCACAGACAGACCTAGAAGAGGATGCATGTCCACAAGCTAAGGCCTTAAACCAGGGAGCAAGAGTGGCCAACCGGAGCCAAGATAAAGCATTTCACAGACACAGTTCTTGGTTCTCACCTTTACTGCGGGGATGACTAAGTTATAAGTGAAGCTGGCCATGAATTAAAGAACTGCATATCAATGCTGGTTTATTTTGACAGGCCTAAAAACCTTGGGGTTATGGCTGCTTCCCAAAAAGCCTAGCCCATCTTGCAGTAGAGTGAGTAAACTGAAAAGAGGGGAGAAAGCTAGATCAAAATAGATGGCTGTGAGCAGGAAACATTACAGCCATGCCAGCATAAGCCATTCCTGCCCCTGAGTCAGTCCTGTGTGAGCATGAGTCAAACCCCTTAATTGTGGCAGCACAACCACCGAAGATTTCGAGTTATAGCACCTTACTGGGGCTCCTAAGCAAAGCCTGAAATAGGAAAAAACCCCTGTATTTAAAAATTAAACAGCTGACAGAACTGAATCTTTTCAAACAGGAGTAAAGCCAGGTTAACATCTAGAAAAACTGTTACCTTACAGGTACACTTTAGTGAGGGAAACTATCTGAAGATATTCCTTTAAAAACAGTCACTTTCCTGTATGTCACCTATTTTACCTTCTCATACTTCATGCTGCTGAAAAATTACTGACGTTCTTAAAGAAAACAAAACAAAACCAAACGATCAAAATGTGCCTGGATACTGGCCTGTAACTCAGCGACAGTAGTCATTTCAGAAATACGCACACACAGAGAATTGCATATGTAAAATCTACTCAAGCTAGCATGATGAGCTGAAAACCAAAAAAGAACAGTGTGGAAAAAAAGAAAAGGGATGGAAGACATGTAGTGATTTTAGTAGGCAGGCACTGACTCTGTATTTTCTGTAAAGTACGAAGGAATAACCAGCCTTTTTTTTTCTGTGACTGTGGGTCACCTAAACTTGAATGAGTTTTTCATGTTCTCATTATTCTGTTTTCCACAGGCAAAACCCGACAGTTCTTAAAGTACATGTAAATAAGTGCTATTTACAAAGACAGTCTGGTCATAGATGTAATGAATCCAAATGGATTTAGCCTTAGCTCAGTTCAGTGTTATTTTCCAAGCTCCTCTCTTCACATGCAAGAGTCATGCATTTAGAACAGGCTGCCTGAGGTCATAGACAGGATTTAACGAGTGCAAGCCTGCTTAAGGAGGCCGATTTGAACTGAGTGGATACAGAGCCTTATTTATGACACAAACATAATCTGAATGAAATTGGTTTATGTCTTGTTCGTGTTTAAGAGTACTGTGCTACCCTTATGCAATATTTGCATTGGAAAATAAGAGATTGGCATGGGAGTGAATCACTAAAATTATTCACGAGGCATTACAAGATTTTACAGTGGATCTTTCATAAGGGAATCAGGACGGATACTGTGGCATTGACTTTAAAATAAAATCTGGATGCTACGTGTGAAATTTTGTTAATTTATTTTAGTAAAAAGACTGTCTCACCATCATTTCGAATTTAAAATAGAAAATCCCTTAGCTTTTGCTCCAGAACACTTGCAACCTATCTATCTGCACCATGGTGTTAGCGCAGGCATTGAACATGGAGAAACGATTTAGGCAGAATGAGAAAGCAGCGTTTGGAGCACATAAGGTCATCTCTTGAATAGGAGGATTTTCTGCTAGCAGCTGGCACTGCTGAATCTGACCAGTGACTGGAAGGCATCATGCCAGAAGCTAGGACTTAAAAAGATCTTCAGGCTGGGGAGAACAAAATTGAAATGGAGAGGAGCTGATCAGCTTTTTTTCTAGTTTTAGAGATAGGTCAGGGAGGTCAGTGCGGCAATGATTGACGGGGCTGGCACTTCTGGGTTTGTCTACTGGGTAAAACTGCACTGAGGTATATTTAATTAGCTTTGAGGCCAGTATAGTTGCTGTATTGCTTATCCATGTTATGTTCCTTCTCGGTATAGGAGGAGGTTTTTCATTTTCAACCTGCCGGTAATACATTTAAGATAAATGGGAAAACTCATTCTTACTCAGTCATAGAAGTGTACACAGGAAAGTTTGCTCTGGTACAAAGTTAGAGCCAAATCCATGCCAGGAAAGTTTTGTTAGAACAGCTGTCCCAGCAAGCCCTCTTAAGACAGCGAGAGTCTGTATGAGCAAGAAAAGTGCTTTACCTATGAAACATACACCAGTGCAAAAGTGCAAAATAAGCTGTACCACTTTTGTGCCACCAGAAGTGGGTTTCCCCTTGGGCTTTTACCAGTATAAAAAGGATGCCAGACAAAGCACCTCAATGGCTGTTTGCACAGCTGCCAAGGGCACTTGCTACACCAATTTCTGTGTCTGTTTAAATTCCTATCTACCTTATTTTATACTATGCCATTCTCAAGATTGGTCCTGCCTAAAGCCACCACCAGCCACACTAATGCAATGTTGTCTCTGTATCACAGTTACTAATCATGTTCTTATGCAACAGTGAGCAGACAGGAGAACATAGGTAACACATGGTTTTGCAGAGATACTCTAATGGAGACGATTCTATTGGTTTGGACTTTACTGCGAAAAGGATTAACTATTTTTTTTTTCAGCTTCAGAGAAACCAACATGCGTCAGCTCTCCTATGCTAAAAACATGGTCAGGATAAGGTGCTCTAATTTAGTATGGAGGTGAATTTTCCAAGGTCAATCCCAGGCGAGAGAACAGGGCTGACCTCACTGAACTAACCTTGTGTTAAAATTGAAGTACCCAGCACTTGGCTGTGTTTTCAGTTTGGCATAACTGACATTTTTGTGATTTTTATGCAAAAAAATATATATTTTATTTAGCAGCAAAGACTTAGTCTTTATAATCTGCTTTTGTGTTACCTCAGAAGCAATTATGTAGTTCACCTGCCACACAGCACAAAGCTTGACAAAGACACCTGAATTCTACACACAACTGAAGTTCATTGTGGACATCTGTATCTAAGACAAGTCCTCTGAACCACGAAGCATTATGTCCAGAGTGTTTCGTTATCCTTGGTGATGCAATTTGCTTTTGGAATAATCATGCCTACACAGTACTCTGGAATCACTATGTCTACACAGCTGTTGCAACACTGCTGCTTTGCATTCTTGAAGGATTCCATGGTTTATTGCTTATTGCTTTGCTTGAAATAGGATTTTGTTTTTTTTTTGTTGTTGTTTTGTTTTTTTGGTTTTTTTTTGTTTGTTTGTTTTTTTCTTTTCCATGCTGCTCATTGTGAAAGATCCCACCAGAAGGCTGTGGAGTATTTACCACGATTTCTCTCCTTTCATCACAAAGTTCAAAGTGAGCTCTGTTTTCAAAGGACTGTTGGGCAGCAGGCAAGAAGCACTGAAGAACACTGGGAGGTTCCTAGTGCTGTTCTCATACCTTTAGGGACAAGGACAAGCTGAAGCTGAACAGAGACAACTGACTAAACTAATGCATGAAACGGTGAGGCCCCGTAGTGATGCAGAACAGGGACAGTCAGCAATTTCAGCAGGGTTTGGGAGTATTAACTTTCAAGAGCCATAAATGGAGAAATTGCCCCACAACTGTAAGAATGGAACATGCCAGAAGAATTTCTCTTGGCATGGTGAAATATACTCATTCATTTTCATCTGAAGGCTCGCCGCTCTCATTTGGTAACCATTTCTGCAGAGAGAAATCCACAAGAAAAATGATCAGGATTATTGTGAAGCAGCTATGTGCAACAACTAAAAAGCTGTCTGGCTTATATGGGTTGGCAAAGCACAGGCATTTATTGATGTGTTTAAGTATTTGAAGGTAGCTAATTGTATTTAGGTCATTAACATGACCTATAAGGCTATTCTCGCTTCAGATTGTACCTAACAGAAGGCGGCATTTTTCTATGATGTAGCAAAGACAGATGATCACCACGGGAGACTTACTAATATTAGAATGATGTGATGGGTAGGTCCAAGAAACCTACATTTTTAGAAACTCCAGGCTATTTAATGCTATTTTTTTTTCTTTAAGGGCAAATATAGAGAACAATTATTCTTGTCTCTCCAAAAGACTTAACAGACCCATACGCCCATGTTTCCCTTGTTTGTGAAGCCTTTCACTGGATGCTTAACTAAAAAAAGGCTCATTTACACCCAACCAAGTAGGGTGATTCCAGATTGTGCATTAACAATACTCAAAAATCAGATGCTTGATTGGCAAAATCTGCCTCATGTGATAGTTATTTCCTCTGTGTTATGCAGATTCTTCCACAGCAGAGAAACACTGAGACATTTTGAGTAGTAAAGAGTACTGATGGTGCACTCCTCCATCTGATCAGGAAGACAACAGTCAGGGATGCCCTACAATTCAAGTGTGAAATGAGAGCAGATTTGTGAAAAAAAAAATGATGCCTTCTTAGGACAGCAGTAGGGAAACTCGTGTACATGAAGGATTTTAATATATCATACTCAGGGATTTTACCAAATTCTGCAAAGCTTTTTATATAATCAAGCAATATTACAAAAACCATTTCAGAAGATACAAGTTAGGGCAAGACAGCAGGGGAAAATATTCTGTGGAACTGTAGAAATACACTATCCCTTTGGGCAGATGAATGAGCTTACGGGATCTCACACTATGCACATTTTACTTGTTGCTTTGCAATGTGGAATGTGGAAGGACAAACTTGTACCTGTATACTGTTGTTAAAAGGTGCTACCTCAGTAGATATGTTGTTAAAGAAAGGCTGACAGAGTGTGGGTTTTGTCTTTGAAAAAAAGCATATTTAGATCTACCTGCACTCTGCCTCCTCTAAAAGCTGTTTCTGTAGGGTCATAACCATTTTTCTCTACTCTCCACTCAATCATGCTAAATTTAACATTCTTTCCATTTCTCCATCTTTTTATCACTTGTGTTGTGTACACAAAATCAGTAAACATGCCATCCCTTGATTTCCTTTCCTTCCTTTGTCGATTAGACAGGCGGTACATCCAGTGTCAGCACCTGCAGCTGTGGTTGCTGTGACGTGGCATGGGTGGGAAAGGTAAAAAGGAATAGGTATTCATGCCCAAGAAATAGCCACTCTGCCAAGAATAATAAAATTTTGCTGTTTCCTTAATTGTGCAATATCCACTACAAAATAGAGTACTATCTTTGCCTGAAGATTTCTTTTCTAATACCCGTAGGTCAGTATAAAGTTCCCTGTTAAACAAACAGAATTCTGCAGTCACCAAAGATAAAAAAGGTTTAGAATCTCTGCAGGTATTAAAATATTTGCGTATTCAGAATTGGGTGATTTATTTTGTAACAACTCAGTCCAAAGCTGAAGGCATAGTGAAAATAAGCCACAAAATTTATTCTAGCATTTGCCTATCCTGTATCTGCTGTTCCAATAAACTTGCCTTCTCCTTGTTAGGCCACCCAGAGTTGCCACCTTGGATACGTATCACTCTGAGGCAAATGGTAGAATGGGAGAGAAAGGCAACAATGATGAAGGGCTGTTCAGCACATTTCATCTGAGGGTTATTTTATATTTACAAGAAGTAGGACTGAGGTCCTGTATACTGAAGCACTTTAGTGTTCAACTCCAAAATTAAGTGTTTTGCTTCTACTGTGGGTTCTCCAGAAAAGAAAATTCAGTGTCAACTTGCATAAACCAGTAGTGATGTTATACAGCAGCTATTTAAGGAAGATTATATTAGTATGGGGGCCATATGTTATAGAGTCAGAGATGGATGGGCATCTTGCTATCCACCATACATTCAAGGACTGCTGTGAATTGTGGTGAAATCTACAGTCAGCTCAGTTAGAAACATGTTATTTGAGTCAAGGAAACGAAAGTGATTGGATACCATGATGCACGTAATGCCTCTTGGATGCTCCTAACTATAGAAGGTAAGAGCACTCCAGCTAATCCTGGAGGCCAAACAGGTGTGCAAAAGTCTTCTTGAAGACTGCGTGTAAACCAGTGATACATACGTATTTTGTAACCTTTGACAAAGCATCTGTTATGGCAGAAATGCTGTATATTACATGTAAACTAATGTGTCTTTATAAGATATGGACATTAATTAATTCTTAAATGTACTAGTTGTTGCCATACTCATTGGAAGAGGCAGTATGATTATAACCAGATTAGCACAAGGGCTCCAGTCTAAGTACAGCCAATACCAAGAGAATCAAGAGTCAGTAGCTAGCTGTACAAACAAAAGAATTTCATACTTTATAAGCACATCAACAAATTCAATCACTTTTGGGGCCTACACCACTCAGACAGGTGGGCAGCCCTTGGCATAATGCTTTATGCTTCAAAAGCTATCAGAGGTACTCAAGAACTTGGCATAGCTGCATGATTTGTAATGTGATATCTCCTTTAAGACTTGTTGCTTGCTTCAAGTCCTTGGCTGTTAGACATACGTTCACAATAAGAACATGGTTAAGCCTTTGTGGTATTCATTTAAAGGCCTGTATGCCATGATTTCCTATTCATGGTGATACGTAGTGAGAGAGTTTCGGCTCGTCCACAGGTTTTGTTGGCATAGCATGCATAAAAAGAGGGAAACTGGTCAATATTGCAAATGCCTTAAATTAATTGTTTTATTTGAAATGTTTTTCATTTCCTACACCAGACAAGCAAATATCATCAATCGCTATTTTCAAACACTGGAATTTCACTTAAACATTTTTTGTAATGTATTGTTATTTCTGGAGGTCTCCTGCTTGATGATCCAAGAAGAGTACTCTTTGTTCAAATTACAGGCTTAATAGCTGCCTTAATGATCATCAAAAGTATTTCCCTAAGCTCAAGAGCGAATTTAAAAACCTGTGTTGCAAAAACCAATTTCTTTTGAGGATTTCCTCTATCTTCGTCACTAGAGCAGAATTCTCAAATACAAAAGAAATTCTTCACCCACTAGCTGAAATCTTTTTGAAGCAATCTGTGTACTCAGCTGGCTATTTGCACCAAGTCAGCATATTGAAATCTTTTGCCAAATTGATTGGTAGGCTAAGACAAGTTATCTGAAATCAGCTTCAATGTATCCCTTCAGATAGCTCTCTTATGGATCATCTATGCCATTACGGTTTTATTGTAGAAGGAATCAAATCCGTGTTTTGAACACATTTTAAACACTTAAAAACTTAAAGATTAACATTTTCAAGTGTAGTAAAAATAAAAAATAAGTTCTGCATAAAGCAAAAAAGAGATTAAATTAATTTAATTAATAGTTACCTGAATTAGAGAATGCTGTCTTGGTTTATTTAGTCTGATGCATTTAACATACAGTAACCCTAAATACCTACTTATAATCATTACTTCCATGTAAAGTTGTTAAGAACTTTAAGTTCTTTCATCAAATTTAACTAAAAGTAATTTTAAAAAGCCCTCATGGAATCATAGTCTAGCTTGCACTTTCGGTAAAGAAAATGAATGGTTTTAAATAATTTTTGTATCTTGAAGATTCAGAGGCTCAGCTGCTTCTTCTCCTCCTTATATAACCAACTATTTATTTTCAGTCAGGAAAGAAAAATGCAGTATGGGTGGCCAGATGTAGAAGTCCGCAGTGCATAGAACTGGATCAGGACTAATCACCCTGGGCTCCTCTTGTTGTCCATGAAAAGGAAAAAAAAAAAAAAAAAGAGGAAAAGAAAAGAAAGAGAGAAAAAGCACTTTGAGCCATGATTCACACCATCCTAATGTGGACGTGTAAAATAGGTCAGATCCACTGAGCTCTGAAATGTCTGCTTTTCTCTATGGACAGAGGCATGGTCACCTCAGGGAATCACTAGCTTAGATGTGGGTGTATATGTTATCAAGTAAGGTGGGATGATTGCAACCCCATGTAACTTTTGTGACCAAGAACAAATATCTATAAAGAAAAAAACATTACCTCTATAAAAAGGCTTCTAATACAATGATATGCACTAAAAGCTCACATTCCCTACAATGCCCTAGATCCTCTAAAATTTATAAACTTCTATCACAAAGGAAAACGTTATAATACTGCATTATCCTTCATTCTGACTCATGAAAGCGATTGCTCACTGAACTAAAACTAACACTTGCCAAGAAGTACACAGCAGTGATCTAATTAAAGATGTTCATGCAGAATTCAGTGCTGATTAGTATGTGTATTATAATTAGTGCATAAAGCAGTACCTCAGTATATTAGTGTGTATATACATATATGTATATATACACACTAATAGAATGTTTAAAAGACAATTATAGATAATAACAGTAGTTAAATACTGAAAGCCAACAGTCATATCAGTTAATAAATTTTATACACTAATAAATGCAGTTTATCAGTATGCAAACTAAACATATCTATGAAAATGTAGGGATAAAGACAATAAGAACTTGTCTTTGTTTTATTCCAAATTTATGTAAGACTACTCAGGACAATATAAAACCTAGTGATGACATAGTTCCATTGCTAACTGTGGAAAAGAAAAAGCATTCATTGAATATTTCTGTTTCGCATTTAGAAAGGAAAATAGACTGCATTCCTAAAGTATCACCTATTTTGACATGCCCTTAATGGATGGCAAAGAGCACCCATTATTTTTTTTAATTTGCAGGACCAGATAACTTGATTTAAAGCCTTCAAAAGGAATCTTGTATTGCTGCTCATTAGCAAAAAGCTTTGGCATACTGGAGAAGTCCAAGCTGCCTGGAAAAATCTAATGCTGTGTTGATATTTCAACAGCGTAAACAGGATGACCAGGGTAACTGCAGATGAGTTAACTTGACCTTGGTTCCATGTGAAAGAATGTCTGTAAGAATGTCCACCCTGTCCATAAGGAAATAAAAAAATTGTAACAATTACTGCCAGTCAACACGACTTCATGCAAAACAGGTTAAGTTAAACAAACTGCATAGTACTTTTACGAGATAAAAGTTTTGATTATTTGATTTGTTTAATAAAGGTAACTATGTTGACAAAACAATGTCTTTCAGACACCTGTTAAGCATCGATACCGTGTGACACCCTGAATAAAATATTAGCACCAGAACAAACCCAAGAGAACATATATTAAATGAGACTAAACTGTATAACTTAGAAATTCAATGTGTAATTGTAAAACTTACAAAGTATTGTCAGTGTGGTGCTACAGAGATCCTTTCTTGTCTGAGACACTGTTATTCAATGTTTTTATGTACAGCATCAGAAAAAAGCTTAAAACTAAAAAAAAATTATATATATAGAGTAATATTTCTAGTGATACACATGACAAAAGGAGGAGAGAAATTATGAGGACAGATTACAAGCAGCCTGTGATCTAGACAGCTTTCTAGCTAAGCAGAAACAGTATGGATATTAATATTGCCAATTAAAGGCTATCTGTTTTGGGAGAAGGACATATAGATTACACTTGCAGGACTGAGGAGTGCAATGGCTCTAAAAAAATGGGAAGGCAACGGTTGATGGTCAATTTTTTTTAGTGCAAGATAGCATTAAGTTGGCTAAAGTGATCCACAGTTTTACTCTGGAAGAGGTCAGAAATGGTTTTCAAATGGGTATGGTGGTCAGAACAAATTAAGCTTTCCATAGAGAAAGGTAGAAACAAGGAAAGTTACAACCCTACAAACACACGCTACTCTGTTTTGGACTACACAAATGGAGCAATTTCTCTGGGATGTATCACAAACACAGTGTATGGAGAAACGGCTAGCAGAGGTTATGTGCATCTGCATAAATAAGGCACAGAAGAACAGCAGGGAGTCTTTCCTCACTGTGTTTGGGGAAACAAGACTTTGGCTACATTATTTGTAAATAAGATTGCACAACTTTGCTAGCCCTTGTGGCGCTTTTGTTTTTGTTTTGGGTTTTTTTGATTTTAGTAAGAACGAAGCAAGTGTCAAGAGTGAATCAAGAAGCTCGAGACAGTGCTGAAATTTTTGAGATGTTTAATGGGAAACCCCGTCCTGACAGTGTCCTGCTTATCTTGCTGTCTCCTGGTCCCCGGGGATTTGCTGTGTAAGAGGTGGAATGCTCCCCATGTCCCCTCCAGGGCAGCCATTAGCATGAGAGAGCCACTTCTCCACCCCTTTCCCCAATTCCCACCCTCTTCCTCCAGTCTCCCTTCTCCAGGAGCACCAGAGAAACGAATGCAATTTTCCCACTCCTTTTTTTTTTCTTTTTTGCTTCCTGGAATGCTTTAAAAGAGGAAGATGATACAGAATCTCTGTAGGTCTCACCCCACTCTTGTAGTCTGGAAAGGAGAAAGCGTATACAAAAGCAGTTTGATGCCAACCTGAGAAGCTCTAGCAGAGCACATGCAGCCAGCCCCAGCACCCTGACCTCTTATTCTTCTACAGTCTCCAGGGCTGGGGTTTCAGATGGAAAACAAAGAGCAGGACAAGGGGCCACTCAGTGTGTCATTTCTGTATGGAGCCAAACCTGAAGTTTGAAGAAGCTGCTTGGTGTTTCCTAAGCTGCTCGGGTTAGGTGGGCTGCTGTAGGGAAGCGAGGATGAAGCTGAAGAGAAATAAGTGGAGAGGCACATATCTGTTGGTATTACTCAGTGCCTGTGGATCAGATAGTAGTAATGGTTGATAACGCAATGGGGAACCTGACTGGTGCATCAGGTCATGTTGGGAGGCAGCAACAACCCTCACGCTGCCCTGGAACACCAGCAGATACCCCACAAACCTAAGGGTGCGAAGTATCTTTGGTGACTCACCACCTTAGGTCCTGCAGCCTTTACTCTCTGATGTTACATATGACCCTATATCTGATCAGTAAGACAAGGGGTTTGTCAATCGGCGCATCAAGTACATCAGTTCATGGAGCAGAAGGGCCTGCAGCAAAAATCTGTGAAGTGTGGGCCAAATGGAGAGAAGTGTCCAGCAGGAGCAAGTGTACAAATACCATGGTTAGTGCATGAGGCTGGCAGACTGGGAACTGAGAGGCAAATGTGGGGCAGAACTGATACCAGATCTGGGAGACAGCAGGAGTCAAAAAGAAAAAAACAACCTAATCTAATAATCACTGACTTTTGTATGGAATGTGGTGATCAGTATAGATGAATAGGGATAAAATTTAGAGATTATAAAGAAAGCACTGATACCTCTGCCCCTCAGCATCTTCTGCACCACACTAAGGATACTCTAGGCTTCTGTTTTTAATCCCCCTTCTAAATAGCCTGTAATTCTGCTCTTTCTAAAACAATGACCCAGCTGCTGGTGTCTTCCTTCTTCCTCTACTATCATCAACAGACCGTCTGTGAGGAGGGAGAGGAAAAAACCGAAATGCCCCCATTTTGCTCCTCTCCCCAGCTTCCCTTGCTGGCTAACCGTGTGCCCCACAGCTGCCACGCAGCACTCAGACAGCAATGAGCAACTTCAAGGTGTGCACATCTCCCAGTTTTCTGATTTACAGCAAAATCATCAGGGTTTTGCCCCATAATGCCCAAGCAATCGAATAAATATATTAATCTTAGACACCTAAAAAAGAGGAGGCGTGAGCTAGTTCTACAGAATTCCCTTACAGCAGATAGAGAGGGGCAGTTACCTTCTAACAGAAATATGCCACATCTCTTTTAGGCCATTGTTTTGTGATCATTAATACCAGAGCTGCACACAAACGAACACAAGAGATGTTAAACATAACTTCAATGTTTATTTTAACATAAGTTGAATGTTTTTGTTAAGCGAGCAGGGCACATAATACTGAGTCCATGCTGGCATTAGGGTTTTATGCTTCTACAGAAGCTCTAAAGATGCCCTAACTGGCATGAAGGTGAGTGGATGGTATCTGGCTGGCCATAAACTTCCTGGTACAAAGTCTTAACTCTTTGTGAAAAAAATGAATTAGTAGTTGTAGTGGTACAAATCAACACCTACATCACATGGCTACATATTACCTCCTCCAGTATCAACAGGAATATAAACCCAGATTCACTATATTGTGAATAAACTCACTGTTAGCCTTCAGGTCTACCTGAAGGAAGGATTAATAACTCTCCCTTCATCACTTTCGGAGGAACTCTAGAGGCTAAAATGCATTAGTCATCCAATTTTTAGGTAGCTATTGTTAGCTGAGATGACAACCACCTCAACAAATATGCAGGCAGATTCAATCCAGCTGAGTTTAGAGCATCTCTTCACTTATCCCATCACTTATGGATATAACTTAATGGCCACTTGAGGCCTGCATAGGAAGACTCAATTATTATAATCTAGTTCAATCACAAGTTGTTTGTGCTGCAGAGGACATCAGATCACTGAACCCTCTATAATTTGATTTAAAATCCATGCTGCTATAACAAATACAACTTGAATTGTGAATATATATTCTTAAGTGACTTGTTAAGCCTTAAAATGTATCCAAGAAAATAAATACAATGGAATGTGCTACTTGAGAAAAAATAGGCCTTGTGGACTGTTATCATTTTCTATAGACATCTCTTCTGGAAATGCAGAGTATAACTGCTGCATTTATGTCAAATACCCGTAGCCTATATAGCACTAAAAAAGTGTATTCCTCTGAGCTTATTTATAATGAGGGACAGAATTTAATTTACGGAAACTAATGAACTTGAGGCAAAATAGTCAGTTCTGTGGGTTTGTTTTTTAAAAGAAGGGAGCCTCATCAACTGTTGTGTGTTCCCAAGTCTTACTGAAAGAACTCAGAGGGAACTGTTTGTAAGATGTAAGATTTTAAGATAGTTTTAAATTCTCGAAAATCCAACTGGAAGCAAGATATTTGTTTAAAGTAATATGTTCATTTGATGTGTATGTGCAGCATGGTTACAAAGCTGAACCTGCACATGGAAGAGCAAATCAAAATGAATTATAGACAGCCTCCAAAACTGAGAAACTGAACAACTGACTTTCTTTTTCCCCAACTGAAAGTAAAAACCAACAAGTAATGAAATTAGGTTGTAAAATTATTTCAATGTTATCAGGCTAAAGGATTGGTAATGTAAAAAAAACAGAGTGCGAACATTTTGGGGAGTGTGATTTTTAATTTGTTGGTATTTCCTTAAATACAGCAAACACAGGAGGGTGGCAGACAACTGTAGTTTTAAAACTTGATTATCCTGCACGAATATCTAGATCACTTACCCACTGGCATTTTTCAGCAAATGTTCAATTAACAACTTGACAGCCAACCATTGACTTTAAAACTATCTGATCTTTCCACAATCAATAAATCGCATCTGTGCAATTTATACCACTGCAACACAGTTACATGTTCAGCACATTTGTTGTGCTTACACCTTTCTAAACAAAGCAAAGAAGGTCATTTTGTCACAAAGAAGGAGACCATCCTGGGAAATTGCTTCAGGGGAAACTGTTGGGTAGATACATCAACTGGAAAACGTAAATCGAGGACCAAACTATGGTGCAGCCCAGGGATTTTTCACCAGGTCAAAGTTAGTTAGGACACAAGAAGTTTTGGTTCGCAAACAAACTCAGAACACTTTCTACCAGAAATGAAAGGCACTTCCAGCTCACTGGGTGGTGTAAGAAAAAGATACCCCTAGGAGGCTTCATTTCTGGGGCTTCTTCCTGGTCCTTAGAGAAATCCAGGTGAAGAAAGTTTGGTTTGGTCTGGTCTGGTCACCATAAGGTGGTGGTCTGAATCTTAGCTCACCCATCCACTTCCATGACAGACGCTTTTGAGAGATGACAGCAACTCTTGCAACATCTGTGTCTGGAGTTACTCACCCTTAAAAAAATCTACTTCTGTAGCCTTGAAAGATTTTAAAAGCCAGCAAATCCCTAGCCAAAAACTGTTAATTTCCCATCATGTCGCAGAAAGAAGATGCATCCTGAATTTCCAATATACAGTCTACCTCTCTTTGTTAGATGGTCTGAATAGACTAAGGAGTGATCCAAGGGACATTTCACATTCCCTGAGGGTCTTGGGGAAAATATTTGAAATCTCCTTTGCTGCATATCAATAAAGATACTGGGAGGAAAATAAAGACAAAGTGAAGAATAGAACTGAAAGATGAGATCATAAAAAACAGAAGCACGTAGGAATAAAGTGAGGCACCCAGAAACATTCCCTTATTGTATGATTAAATGCAAGAGATTAAATTAAAAACATGTTCATTTGCCATGATTACCTCATTCTCTCCTGTTACAAATGCTGTTCCTTTGCTTAATCAGCAGTTTAACTGAAAGCACACTCTTCACTTGTATTCGATTTTGTGGTCTCCCACTTCAGTAATGAAAATGTAATGTTCACATGAATATTTTATTAACATTAAGTGACCATTTTGTTTTGCATCCATGAGCAATCAGCAGAACATGCATGAACCTTTTTTTCCCCCTTTTTGTGGGAATTACTTGACTAATTTTTTTAGCACGTTATTATTACTATTTAGGCACATAATTGCCTCCAACCATGGTAGTGTTTGCTACAACAAGGATCTTGGAGATACCCACTCCTCCTTCTTCTGCCCCACAACACAGCCATCGGTGGCAGATCCTGTACCAGCGGGTGCGGGGTTTGAGCCGTGATGCCCTCCAACTGGGAGGTTTCATTCAACCTCTCCTGTAGGCATACCAAACCACATACATTTCTAGTGCCAACAGCTTTGTAGTCGCTTTGTTGTCATGTCTAGCACTCCCGAAATCAATAGTTGCATCCCAGCTGTGTGCCTGAAAAAACACGCTTCCAAAAAATATATATTGAAAAAGAAACTTGCACCTCCTCCTTCAGCACATGTGGTGCCTTTTGTGCTTTCCCCCGTGCACGTGAGCCCACCAAAACATGGAAGGTTGGCGTTTTTCAGTCCTTTAAATGCTGAGCATGCCTGCAGTGCCCATCAGTCAGGCCACGGGCGAGCTGAAGCCGCCGCCTGTCACCCGACTGCAGAATCGCCTTTCTCCCACTCGGCTCCCCACGTCGGCAACCTTCCTCAATTCATTGTGTATGTACAATATATACATTAAACAAAACAGAAGGAGGCCCACCATTAATTACTCATCTACACAATGTCTAGCACAATGGGAGCCTGAGGCTCCAGTGAGTTTCCCAGACGCTGTCTAAATAATGCAGACAGATGATAATTCTCCTTGAAAGCAGCCAGCCCGTTCCGAGGGTAAGCCTCCCTCGTTTTATTCACATAAAACTTCCACTGAAGGGCTACACTGGAAAAAAAAACAGGCAAGATTTCCCTCTGTAGTGACTCTGTTTCCCCAACTGTCTCTTCATCTCCCCGGTGGTCTTGTGCCTGCACAACTTAGGCCACCAAATGTTCTGCACGAGTAAGAATTCCACCGGTAGCTTATCCCAAACATTAAGTGATGATTCATGATTGTAGTCTCATAGTCTTTATTTTACACGATCAAATAAATAGGCAGAAAAAGAAAAGACCAAAAAAGAAGACTTTTTTTTTTTTCCACTCCTTCCAGCAGCAGTAATCCTGGGGCTATTTATAAGGTTTATATATCATAGAAATCCAATAAAATAGGACTGGAAGTAAACATGAGATCATCTAGACTATCACACTGCCCTGAGTCAGGAGAACTGTACTTGTGTCACTCCCGATAAATATTTGCGCAGCTTAAAATGCTCCAGTGATGGGGACTCTATAAAAATCCCTTGACTGTCTACTCCAGGACTGCATTACCCCTGCTGCTAGCAAAATTATCCTGATGTCAAGATAAATGACGGAGGAAGTTAAGTTCCCTCCTAAAGTTAAAAAAAAAAAAAAAAAAAAAAAAAGCTAGAGGAAAAAGGGTAAAAAGGGTTACTACCTAAAGCAGATGCAAAGGCCATCTGAAACAAAGACAAATAGCCAAAGGAATTGTAGGGCAGAGGGAAAAGCTGAATGCCTGGGATTGTTTTGCTAGGAAACAGCTTCCAAGAGCAATAAGAAAAAAAATCAGAAAGAGAGGCTGGAGTAACCTGCCTAGGGAAAGAAATAAATGAATAGATTTTCAAACAGATTTCTACCTGGAAAGAAACAAGAGTTGGTGAAAGCAAACCACAAAAACCCCTCTCCTGCTGGAGTCCCACTGCGTTTGGACAAACAGGCCTTTGCAAATTTTCTGTAAATATTGCATCAAAGAAATATTGAATTGTATTGTTGGTCTCTTCTTGAACAGAAACACCCTGCAAGAGCCTAGATCTTGGCTGCCCAGGCAGGTCAGATAGGTACATTACAAAATCGCCTTAAAAAAAAAACCCCAAACAACAAAACATTGTTTTCAATGATTATTCGATATTCACATGTTCTTCTCACAAGCAAGCGGGGCTTACACTATTGTTTGAAAATATTCGGCTCTACTGCTTCATGAACCCTTTTTGTTCTGAAGCGGTATTTGTTAAATTCTATCAGGCTTTTTTCTCTAAATAAACAACAGTTAATTTTTTTTTTAGATTCCTGATGACTC
>VWYH01004739.1:1872434-2044834 GCA_013399365.1 Pampusana beccarii | reverse complement strand
AAAAAAAAAAAAAAAAACAACCAAAAAAACACAACAAAAAAACCCCACAAAACCGAAAAAAAGCAAACATAATTTGATAACACTCTGTCGATACCTGCCCCTCAGAAGACCCCTAAGGGTGGGCGGGAGCTATCGCTTCCCCGGCTCCCAGCGCCTCCGGGTCCCTTTCCCGCCGCTCGGGGGCCAGCGCGCACCGGCAGGGGGCAGCACCACGCACGGGGGCCGCGCCCGCCCCCCCGCGGCTACAGGAGGTGGAACGGGGCGGGGGGGGGGGGCGAAGGAGGTTTTGGGGGAACCCCGGGGCTCCCCCCGCGGTTGCGGGGGGCGCTGCGGCTCCTCCGTGGCCGCCGACGCTCTCGGGAGGCGGGAATGTGGAAAAAAAGAAATAAATAATAATAATAATAATAAAAAAAATAAAATCCCCAACCAAAATGAAAACCGCAACCAAAACCACCACCAACAAAAGATGTTCCAGGAAGAAAATCCTGGTGATTGCGACGCGCTGACGCATCTCAACCCCCAGTGCGTAATTTTCGCACCAGCGGGGCGGGAGCGGGGCAGGAGCTGGTACCGCCCCCCACCCCTGGGATTGCCCCCGGGAGGGTGAACAACAGCATTGATTCCCACGCGAGACGGGAAACGCGCGTAACCCACCGGATCCCCCCGCCTGGGCCGAGCCCCGGAGCCCGAAGCACCGGCCCCCTGGGGACACGCTGGTGAACGGAGGCGCGTTCCCGAACCCGCGTTCCCAAACCCGCCGTTTTTTTGGGGTACACCTGTCACCAGGGGCAGAACTGATTCCCTGTTCACACCACAGGTACTTTGCTCGGTGTCTTCTCCAAAATATTCCCAATGTATCCGCCTGCTCGTGGACTGCAGGGTTCTGAACTTGCCACTTGAAATAGAAATTTTAAGGAAGAAATGATCTAAACTTAGAAAAGTATCCACCTCTTTGCCAAAAAATAACAAACTGGAAATAAGGCATACTTCAGATTTTCCTCAGCTTTATTCCCCTCACATATAAGAATATACAAGCTAGTAACATCTATATTGTTTCAGTATATATGTAAAACAATTAATAAAAGTAGTATTAGCTTTTAAGAATTACTGAATATTCACAGAGTTGCATAACTGGAACCCCACTTTATTTAACCTGGAATTCTCAGGAAATCTGGGGGTGCAATATTCTCCCAGGCGACTGATCTTTACTTAAGAAAGAAGTATTTTCAGAGTCTATGATTTCTCAATATCTTTCCCTCAGGTACAAAGCCACTCATAATTGTTTTCACAGCACCAGGGGAAAAAAATGGCAGAAAATTGGCAGCCACTGTATCCCTTCGCATTACTCTTGCTATGGGGGGGGAAAAAGCATGTTAGGAGTTACTAATGAGTAGTGTCAACAAGCTGTTTTATAAAACTACCTGGAAAGATGGCCTGCCCTCCCTTCCAAATAACACAGACTTCACAACTGGTAGTAGCACAGTCATGGTACATTAGCACTCAAAGGAGCTGAGAAAGGTTAGAGAGAAAGAAGTTGATGGGAGTTCACGTCCTCTTACAGTAAGGTTATGAAATGTATAACCAGAATGACACTGTATCAGAAGTATGCAAATAAATGTGCGAGGGAATAAACTGACTTCACCTGTTTGTGTAGAAGTTCAAGGACATCAAAATATAAATCGCTCTATTTTGTTGGAACAGATAACTGTACTCTTGATAGTGTAAGAAAGTGTTGCTGACGCACATAATCTTTCTCTATGCTTTTTTCCCATGGCTCCACTACCATCAGCTCTGTGATCCTGGCAACAGGTAGAAGGCAAGAGCCAAGCCAAACATCAAGCACATCCCTTTCAACTGTTACTCCTTATCCTGAAATGGAAAGATATTTCAAAATAAGGCTTAGACTAAGAACAAACAGAAATGTATTTTTAAAGGATGTGACAAATTTTGAAATTCAACCTGCTCATGGATCCAGCCTCTCATAAAGTGTTTAGAGAGCAGCCTGGCTGTGACTTTGAGCAGTATTTAAGTACAGCTACATATTCATAGGGGCTGGTGCTCCAATCCCCCTAATATGGAAAACAAACAAACAAACAAACAAACAAATGGATCCTCTGTGTACATTTGGTCTGTAGAATCAAGCTTCCACATTAAACTAAAAGCAGGTGCGTGCCCCTAGAGGTGATACTTTTATCTGACCATTTAACTAATACTCAGGCAAACAGACTTCCCAAGCCGAATTCAGTGATAGCTTGAGAAGTTAATTGCCTGCAAAACACACTGTTGATTGCTACCATTTACCATATATCCATATAGTTCAATAACCAAAACACTTTTTTTTTTTTTTTTTACATATAGCAAAGGAACCCCAAGTACTTGAGGCATGGAAATGTGAAATCAGTAGGACTTCATGCCAGCAAAACTCTATTTGCAATATTTAAACTAAACTTCATTGTTTCCATAAGCAAGTTCTACAATTTTCGAGGCATGTCTCTGCCACTTTAGGGTAGATAGAGGTAAAATTTTATGACTTGACATAACTTATGGACAATGTCCCTCACAAAGACAGCATATTTTGATGAATCTGACCATTATCCAGCAGCACAGTTTATTTTTCTTGGAGGAAAAAGAAGACGGCTGGAGCAAAGTATGCTAGCAAAAGCATTGTTTAGTGAGCAGAAAAGATGCTAATATTAGCACTATTTTGTGGGTCTACTTCATATATTAGCAAAGCAATCCCAGGAGAGACCTCAAAGTAGAAGATAAGTGTGCTGAAACAGGTGAGGCAGGGCGATATGACAGAAGGAAAGGAATGGGAGAGGTAAAATGAGATCATTTTTTCTTTCATTATGATGGAATTATTCTACAGACACGATTTAAGCAAACTTCCTTTGGAAAACCTGTTGCAGTTACTCAAGGTACTATTTGTCCACCCCTATGTTCTGCCTGAGATTACTTGGTGGAACAAGAGAGCCCATGCTGTGCTTCAACCACCCAAATTCAAAGCCCACTGTTATCACTGAAAACCCACTTATTTCAGAAATTAAAGCTAATATGATCCACAACACATAGGAAGAGCTGAAGCATAAGACATACCAGCTTGTAGAAACAGTGACTTGTAGCTGAGAAGTGGGATGGATGACTGGTGTTAGTGCATTTACTTTATACATTAAAATACATTTTATGTATTCATGCATTAAAAAACAAATCCCAAAGATAATTATGGAAAAAATAATACTTGTTATGAACGGGGCACTGCTAAAAGTGAACTGCTAAAAATGCCTCTTATATCAATGCCAATACAGAAATAAAAAGTATAAACTTCAACCTTGAATTCTAGTCTATCCTAATGTCTTTATCATAGAAACTGTTTGAAAACTCAGTTCTGGTATAGCCAGTGTATCAAAATGTGTATTGCCCACACAGTCATGAATAACATATATAGAAATATCAAGTAGATGAATTAATATTAATCTTTTTAACATGTCAGGTCTAAGAATGCCTGCTTAAGGTCACCAAACGTATTTCATAAACATCCAGGAAAAACTTCCCAACTTTCCAAGCGGTTTCCAGACAAATGGCTCCTCTTGGTTGTTTATGGGCCCAGAACGCTCAGAGTGGCAGGAAATTGTTCAGATAACTAACTCCCCTTATGTCTTCAGTAGTGCGAGTCCGGCCCATTACAGTCACAGGCAGAAAAACCAACTGAGTTTTCATATGAAACTTGCCTCACTGAGATGTGTTACGCAATCATTACATACAACCTAAATTTACAAATCCCTTCCAATTCTATGCATTTTTTTTCCCAGATACAGACATCGATAAGCATTACCAGGCCAGCAAAGATTGTGTGCACCGTTTCCTGCGAGGAGCCGCTCGGGCACAGAGGTCACAGGTACCTTGCCCAAGGTTGCCCGCTGGATCAGTTGCACGTTGCAGACGCGCTTTTCTTGCTCCTGCCGAGGCGTCGGTGCCTCAGATCTCCGATTACTTCTCTTCCCTCCCGCCTCCCCCCTTTTTAAAAAAAGAAAAAAAAAAAAAACAAAACAACAAAACCAAAACCAACATCACATCACAACAACAACGAAAAAATAAAACTAGGTACCCGCTACCTTCTATGTAAATATTTGCCGGTTAGACGGAGAGGTGTTTGTTCAAAAGCGTCTTTATTGCAGCGTACCGGTATTTACAGTGGTCTTTTCCTATCGCACTCCCCCCCGCTTCCTCCCTGTTACAGCTGTTGATTTCTAAATGGGTTATTATGACCCAAACCGCGGGGAATTTCGGGCAGGCGGGAGCGGAGCGGAGCCGGGCGGCGGCCGCGGTACGTGCGGGCTGCGGGCGGCCCCGCCGCCGCGGGGAACACGGGGAGCGCCCGCCCCCGGCCCCCGCCACGGCCCCGCACGGCGGCAGCTGGAAGCGCCGCATCACNTTTTTCTTTTTTTTTTTCCTTTCCTCTGCTTTATAAGCAAACCCGGCCGCTTCAGGTTCGTCTCAGGCTGACAAAATCAAAGCGTGTCCGGCCGGCATTCAGGAGAGAGAATGGCAAGGCCGGCGGGATGTTTGCGTGACCCCAGCCTCACTTTTCCTGCCGAGCATGTGCACAGGGAAGCTCCCCCCGCCGCTCCCGGGCGGGAGGAGATGTGGTTGCGACTAGACACAGCCCGGGCTGGACGCTTTTCAAGCACAACCTTTTCCCTTTATCCCCCGACCTTTACCATCACTGCCCTCCCCGCGCCCCGCTGCGCTGCGCGCTTCGTCAGGAGCCGCCGCTGCCCTCACCGGAGCGTACACAGCCCGGCATCCCCAGCCCCCTCCCGGCCCTCTGTGCTCCCCCTTCCCCTCCCCCGCCGCACACGGGAAAATGGGGACTGGCGAGCCCCCCCACACACACCGCCCACCCCGGCCGGGGCCTCATCCCCGCCCCGCAGCGGTGAGTCGCGCCCCCTCCCCTCCGCCATTCACCTCCTCCCGGCGGCGGGGAGAGAAAGGCGCCCATTGATCCCCGGGCACGGCCGACCCGGTGACTAAGGCGCGGGTACCCCGGTAAACAAGCGAGCCCCCGCCCCCGGGAGGGACGCGCGGAGACCCCGCACACCGCGGGCGGCAGCGGGGAGCAGGCAGCCCGGTGGAGGGAGGCGGGGACCGCGCTCCCCACTCCGCGGCTCGTTCCCCAATGGCCTCGCCGTGCTGTGATCCCCCGCCGGGGTCGTTTCCAGAGGAAGCGCGGACGCTGCTAACGCGAAACGCCCTGATAATTTAATTAAAACCGAGCAAGAGTGGCCCCCTGCCCCGCTCCGGCCCCCCAGGTGGCATTTCGCCGCCGCACGTAAATAGGCGCTGTGGGCGGCGGGAACAGGCGGGCCCCGAGGGCGAGCGGCGGGGGGGAAGGGGGGGACGGTGACTCCCCGAGTGTTTCGAGGCGGGGGAAGAGAAATGGTGGTGCGTGAAGTGGGGGGGGCGTGGGGGCGCACGGCGTGGGCAGCGGCTGACACACCGGGCGGAGGAGTGCGCGCACGGCGGCGGAGGGGCCGGGAGCCGCCGCTCCTGCGTGTGCGCTGAGGCTGACGCACACACGCGTGTGCGTGGGTGTGCGGGGGGTGGCTGGCGCACACGCAGGCCCGTAAGCTCCGCTCCCGGCGGCAGGCGGGGCGGCAGCACCTGATGGCCGCGGCGAGTTACGCCGATGCCGCGCCCCCCGCCCCCATCCCGCCCGCCGGTGCTGCGATGGATGACGCGGGTCGGCACCGGGGCTCGCCGGCTGCACCGGCTCTCCCNCCGCGGAGGGGCGGGCTTGGGGAGGGGGACGAGACTCCCACCGCCCAACGGCGCGGCGCCGCCTCGCACCCGAAGTCCCGCCCCACCGTCCCATTGGCGGGCGGAGACGTCCTTCGCGCGGCTCAGCGGCCAATGCGGGGCGGTGCCGGCGGCGGCCGCGCCCCGCCCCGTCTCGGTGTGTGAGCGTCTCGGTAAGGCGGCGGTCACGTGTTGTTTTGCTCTTTAGTTGGGGCACTCGGTGCGCGATGTGTTACTTACGGCGAAACTCCCGCCGGCGCCGGCAGCAGCTGCGGCGGCAGCAGCAGCGACAGCAGCAGCGGCAGGGGAGCGGCAGCGGCGTCGCCGGTACCCGAGCCAGAGAGGACACCGGGCGGCCGCCGGCAGCACCCGCTGCCTAGAGGCGACGACGGAGGACCCCGCTGCGGCTCCGGGCAGCCGTGCTCTCGCTGCGGAGGAATAACTTTATTTTACCCGCTTCCCCGCCATTCTCTTTCTCGCGCGGCGCTTGGTCCGCAGCCCCGCTCGTCGGCGGCGGCAGCAAGAGGAGCCGGGCGGTGCTCCCGCCGCGGGGTCGGGGATGGCGAGCCCCGCCGTGCTGGGGCTGCTGCCCCCCCTGAGCTCCCCGCCCGGCCCCAACCTGAACAACAACAACAACAACAACCAGGGCGTGAGGAAGTGCGGGTACCTGCGCAAGCAAAAGCATGGCCACAAGCGCTTCTTCGTGCTCCGGGGCCCCGCCGGTGGGGAGGAGGCGGCGGGCGCGGGGGGCGCCCGGTTGGAGTACTACGAGAGCGAGAAGAAATGGAGGAACAAGTCCGGGGCGCCCAAGCGGGTGATCGCCCTGGACTCCTGCCTCAACATCAACAAGCGGGCGGACGCCAAGCACAAGTACCTCATCGCCCTCTACACCAAGGACGAGTACTTCGCCGTGGCGGCAGAGAACGAGCAGGAGCAGGAGGGCTGGTACCGGGCTCTCACCGACCTGCTCAACGAGGGCAAGGCGGCCTGCCAGGGGTCCCCCCACCGCCACCTCGCCTCTCCCTTCTCCGCCTCTTGCAGCGCCGCTGCCGCCTCCCTGGCAGCCGCCGGCGAGGACCTCAACTACGGGCTGATCACCCCGGCCAGCGCTGCCTACCGGGAGGTCTGGCAGGTGACGCTGAAGCCCAAGGGCTTGGGACAGAGCAAAAACCTCACTGGCGTCCACCGGCTCTGTCTCTCGGCCCGCACCATCGGGTTCGTGCGCCTCAACTGCGAGCTGCCCTCGGTCACGCTGCAGCTGATGAACATCCGCCGCTGCGGCCACTCCGACAGCTTCTTCTTCATCGAGGTGGGGCGCTCGGCGGCCACCGGCCCCGGCGAGCTCTGGATGCAGGCGGACGACTCAGTGGTGGCCCAGAACATCCACGAGACCATTCTGGAGGCCATGAAGGCGCTGAAAGAGCTGTCCGAGTTCCGGCCCCGAAGCAAGAGCCAGTCCTCCTCTTCCTCCTCCTCCGGGGGAGCCGCCGGTCCCGGCGGCAGCGGCGCCTCCGCTACTCACCCCATCACCGTGCCCGGCCGCCGGCACCACCACCTGGTCAACCTGCCTCCCAGCCAGACCGGCCTTCTCCGCCGCTCCCGCACCGACAGCCTCGCCGCAGGCGCCGGCACCAAGTGCACGCCGTGCCGGGTGCGAACGGCCAGCGAGGGCGACGGCTGCCGGGTGGGCTCGGTGGCCGGCAGCCCCATGAGCCCGGGCCCCGTGCGGACCCCCCTCAGCCGCTCGCACACGCTTAGCAGCGGCGGCGGCCGGCAGGCGGGGAAGCTGCTGCCGGTGCTGGCCGGCGGCGGCGGCTTGCAGAGCAGCCGCTCCATGTCCATGCCCGCCTCCCACTCGCCCCCCTCCGCCACCAGCCCCATCAGCCTCTCCTCCAGCAGCGGCCTCGGCTCCGAGCCTGCCCACCCGCATCACCCGCAGCGCCCGTCCAGCGGCAGCGCCTCCATCTCCGGCTCCCCCAGCGACGCCGGCTTCATGTCCTTCGACGAGTACGGCTCCAGCCCGGGTGGCGACCTGCGGCCCTTCTCCTCCTCCTCCACCGCCAGCAACCGCAGCAACACCCCCGAGTCGGTGGCCGAGACCCCCCCGGTGCGGGACCCGGGGGGCGGCACCGACCTCTACGGCTACATGGCGATGGAGCGGCCCCCGAGCGGCCGCCTCTGCTACCGGCCCTGCCCCGACGCGGGGGCTGACAGGGGCCATCGGAAGCGGACCTACTCCCTGACCACCCCGTGCCGGCAGCGGCCCGCCCCGCCGCAGGTCTCTTCCGCCTCCCTCGACGAGTACACGCTGATGCGCGCCACCTTCTCCGGCAGCGCCGGCCGCCTCTTCCCCTCCTGCCAAGCCGGGGCTTCCCCCAAAATGACCTACACTCCATACCCCGAGGACTACGGGGACATCGAGATCGGTTCCCACCGCAGCTCTGGCAGCAGCAGCACCAACCTGGGGCCACCGCCCGCGGGGGGAGGAGGAGGAGGAGGAGATGATGGCTACATGCCCATGACCCCCGGTGTGGCTGCAGCCTTAGGGCCGGGAAGCAAGGGTGGAGATGACTACATGCCCATGAGCCCCACCAGCGTGTCTGCTCCCAAACAGATCTTGCAGCCCCGGCTGGGGGTGGGTGGTGGGTCTCCCGGGAACGGGAGCAGCTACAAGACCAGCTCACCTGGAGAGAGCTCCCCTGATGACAGCGGGTACATGCGAATGTGGTGCAGCTCCAAGCTGTCTGTGGAGAGCTCAGACGGGAGGCTGAGTAACGGCGACTACATCAATATGTCCCCTCGGGACCCCCAGCATGTGCCCCAGGCTCCCTCCCTCACCCCCCCTGACTTCTTTTTCGCTCCTTTGGGGCATGGGTCCAGCGAGCCCCCCAAGCCTGGCTGCTATTCCTACAGCTCCTTACCCCGCTCCTACAAGAGCCAAGGCCTGGCGAAGGACAGTGACCAGTACGTCTTCATGAACTCCCCAGGGAGGGTGATCCCGGAGGAGGCGGTGTGCGGAGCGGGCCAGTCCCCCACCAGCACCTTCGCCCCCTCCAGCCACACGGTGCCTTCGCCCCTGCGGCACAGCCGGACCGAGAGCTTCCTGAGCCAGCGGTGCCAGCGGGCGGCCCGGCCCAGCCGCCTCTCTCTGGAGACCTTGCGGACGATGCTGCCTAGCATGAACGAGCACCCTCTGCCGCCTGAGCCCAAGAGCCCTGGAGAATACATCAACATCGACTTTGGGGATGCTGCTGTCTATTCTCCCCCCTCGCTGCCCGCTGACAGCCCAGCCTCCTCCCTGGGCTCGGGCACAGGGCAGAGGCGCTCCCCTCTCTCTGACTACATGAACATTGACTTTGGGTCACAGTCACCCTCCCAATCAGGCACAGTCTCTGTGGGCTCCCTGGAAGCGCTCTCGCCAGGCTCTTCCTCCAGCACCAGCCAGCCTGATGGGCGCTACATGAAGACGACTGTGGGGGTGGCCTGTTTGTCCAGCCTGTCCGACGGTGGGGATTACACCGAGATGACGTTTGGCATGGCCACCACCCCACCCCAACCCATCGTTCAGAAGCCAGAAAGTGCCCGGGTCATCAGCCCCACAGCCGGCGTGAAGAGGCTCACCCTCTCTGGGGTGGAGGCTTTCATTCTTGCCAGCCCTCCCCCAGACCCGAACCGGGGGGCCAAGGTTATCCGGGCAGATCCCCAGGGGCGCAGGAGGCACAGCTCGGAAACTTTCTCCTCCACCACCACTGTGACCCCTGTGTCCCCCTCCTTCGCACACAACCCAAAACGGCACAACTCAGCCTCGGTGGAGAACGTATCCCTCAGGAAAAGCGAAGGCCTGGAGGAGGAGCAGGGGAGCAGCCCCATGTGCCGGGAGACCTCGGCTGGCTTCCAGAATGGCCTCAACTACATCGCCATCGACGTGGTGGACGGGACCCTGGCAAACTGTGACAAAGCCACGTCGAAAGCCAGGCACATCTTGAACGGGGGCATCAAGGGAGTGGAGATGAGTGCCTATGCCAGCATAGACTTTCTGTCTCACAACATGAAAGAAGCAAGTGCTGTGAAAGGTGAGTAGCTACATTTGACAGTGCCTGCCACGCGTGCTTGTGCCTGGTGTTTGTTTCGCACTATGGGGTTGTGTTTTGTCCGGTAGAGCCCTCTTCCCTCCTCGCTTTCTTAAAAATCTCATTTTTTTTTCCCCCAACATGTCCTATAATAAACAGTCTTGGAGGAACTCACTGGCTCTTTGTATGAGAAAAAGTTTAATTTTGGGTTATTAATGTTTGAATTCTGCTGTAGTATCATTATGAATGTGTGCTTCTGGGTACCCCAACAGAGGCTTATGTTTACACAGTTACTATGTTTGGGCTGCACTTCAGGGTTTTCTCATGTAAGATTTTGGAATGTTTGGAAAATGTGACCAAAATAGTTTATGTTAATGCAGCTTCTAAATGCTATCTAAAAATGTAAAATGATTGAGTTAAAAAACAGGATTGCTGGACTGAGGACATCAGATTACAAAAAAGTCCTTGGCTGTCTATTAGGGAAAGTCAGTTATACCAAAATGCGAAGGATAAATTTAATATCTTGATTTTGAAATGTCTTATCTGTTGCAAAAGTTTAACAGTAAATCATGGCGGGCATGGAATGTGAATTTAAAAAGAAAAAAAAGAAATCTTTCCAGAAGTCACTATATGTGTGAGCTGTTGCATGTTGTATCGCACATTTCACTTAAAGGCCTACCCTATGGCGGTGTGTAACTACGCTCCAGCTGGCGGCTCAGTCCCAGTGTGAATGACCAGTTGGTTGGCTTGTTTTTCTACGGGTTCCAAATGCTGGGTGTTCAAAGGCAAAAACAAACGGAAGAAATCTGAAAAGTGAGAGAGAATTCACGTTTTGATTATGTAGCTGTTCCTTTGTTGGGGTGCTAGTTATGCTGGTGTTTGTTTAAAAGAAGCACACAAACAAAAGAAACAAAGAAATGTGTTGCCCCCCCCATAGTAACCCGCCTCCTCTTAACGAGTGAGAGTTTGTGCACAAATGGGGGCTGGTTGAGGAGGGCGCAGGACAGACAGTCTGTCAGGGATTAAAAGTTAATGGTGAGAGGCCGTAGGGATTCTCTTTGCTCTTGAATTTATGCAAGGCATGGTACTTTAAACCCATATGCGTATGTAGTTGTAACATGTGTTTGTGGGTCTAGCTAGGTGAAATGCCACACCATGTGAAACTGGTTGCTTGGAGGTGAATAGGTGTATTCAAGGTGCTGATAGAGGTCGTCAATAATAAGCAAACAGTAGCAGTTTGTAAGAGCCACTAGCAGTTTGTTTTTTTTTTTCTTCTGTTTTCTTAGTAGCTAGCTGATTTTGAAGAAGAAAATATTTTCTCTTTTGATAGGAAGTACAGGAAGATGGAAAAGATGAGAGATCCACCGTTTGCAGAGCAAGCTTTGAACCTAATTAAGACGAGAGGATTGTTGAATGAAATGCCAAAGTTTGAAAGGATGAACGCTTACTCTGAATGACGGGGAGGGTTGAGAGCAGAGCGTTATTTGGCTGTTGCTGTTAAGTTTTGCTGGGGTCCTTTTCAGGATCCCTGCGGCTGGACCTGGGCTGGTGGGGATGTGCGGTCACCGCTCTCCTTCTCCCCATCAAACTCTCCCGCCCCTGGCTTTGCAAACTGATGGGTTTTTTTTTTCACAGAAACGAGGAGTTGTTCTTGAGCCACTTACAGCCCCAACTGCGAAAGCAAGCCCCACGTTGTTGGGAAGGAGCTGTTTTATTTCCACAACATTCCCCAAACTGCTGACCCTAAGGCGGGGCTGGGGGGGGGANGGGGGGGGGGGAGGGGGATGGGGGGGAGGGGAACGAGCACCAGTTACCCAGAAAAGCTGGAGTGGATGGGAGTGCGGTTGCCATCCGGGTGAAGAGCTGGAATGGAAGAGCCAGAAAGGCAGGGGGGACCCACTGCGCTCCCTCCCATCCGGTAAACAAAAGGATAGCGCAATAAACGCAGTCGTGTTAATTTGGTACGGCGGCGTACAGAGGGGAGGGTTCACTCCTGCTACAGATTTGTCGGAGGGTGTTTGTAGGCTTACTCGAATACTTGATCAGCGCGCGTATTTATTTTTTCCTCTTCCCCGTAAGCTTTTAAATGCAGAGCGCGTCGAGGAAGGCGGTGGGGAAGCTCACTGAGATTTAATCTCTCTGTAGGAGGCAAGGCTGTCTTCTCCATCACCCTCCTTCCCTGGGAAATGCACGCTCAGGGTTGGGGGGCTCGGGAATGTATTTGGCCAACATTGGGCCAAGGGGGTAAGGAAAAAAGCTCGGACAAGCGTCATCTCAGATGAAAAAAAGCTTAGACAAGCATTGTGCAGGGTTAGGTGCCAAAAACAGGGGTTTCAGGTTAATTGCGCTTGTGCTGGATGAACTGGAAAAGTCATAGCATGGGAAAAGAGAAATACGTCAAAAAAGCGAACCAGGTCATGAACTTTTGCAGATTTCCTAGTTTCTCTTTTTGTTTTTCATTGGGATTTCACAACTGAGGTTTGTTTACAGAACGGCTTCTGCAACTCTTCAAGAGATCACAAAGTATTGTGCCAGTGTTTTTGAATTTCAAACATTGTGAGTTGGGAGACTGCTCAGAATTTCATGTTCTACAGAGAAAGACATATGCAAGTTAAAGAAAACTGTATTTTGAGCATAAGGAAGATTATTTTAACACAGTAGTAATTCAGGTAGATTTGGGATAATCTAATTTTGTAAAAATTATTGGTTTGCACAAGAGGTAGCTTATATGTAATCAGCCTTGTTTACTTAGTTGTTTGCACTTTTCAGATTTCGTTTTTAACTATATTAAGTTATTAACTATTTTAACTATATTAAGCGAGAAGCTTAATTTTTTTCAAAACTTCTTGGAAAACCGAGAGGTTTCTAGCAATTTTAAACCAATAGACAATCCATATATATTTAATGTTTAGAACAGAGGAATATCAGAGATACAGGGTATACAAATGAGCTCCTTGTAATTCTCTTCACAGGAAGTTAATACTTCGATTTCTGGAAAATACATGTAAAAAAAACCACTTTGAATTCTTCCTGAAGGTCTGTAGCAGTAGATGTGTTTCCATGTGGATAAATATTTTAAGGGAAATTATTTGTGGTGTTTAGAGGTGGCTGGTTTTCACGTGTAGCTTGTGTCTCTGTTGCCAGTAACTTGTAGGGAGTGCTGCGCTTTTGGAAATCTCTGTCCATGTTACCCTGTAGTGGCAAGAGCAAGCGGTTGCATCTACAGTTGCTGACAAAACAGAAAAATAAAAAGGTTGCTTGAAATTACCGTTTTATTTAGTTTTATTGTGTTTTGAAAGTGTGCAACTATTTAAGAATTGGAGAAATACTTGCCTTTATCTAATATGTAAATAAAATTGACTGTTACCGGTTGGTTAAAAGTTGTTACTTGCTGATAATTAGCCTTTTTTCTTAAGTTATGACCACTTTTTTGCTTAAAAACGTATGAACTGTGTATGGTTTTCATTATTTATAGAGACTTGTACACTTGTTTTTCTCATATAGTGTAAATTAATTATTCCAGTGCATTTGTGACAGATTACACCCAATAATGATGTGACTTTCTATGGTGGATCTTAGTTCTGTTGAAGTCAAATGGGAGTTTTATTTATGTTTTGGTGGGGTTAAGATTTTACTCTTTGTGCATAATCCTGAAATTCTTAGGTTAAATTCCCATTAAATTTAGTGAGTGTGTAATAGGTAGTTTTGCTTAATTGAAAACACCAGACATGGGTTGGGTTGTCTTCAATTTTATTTCCTTTTCTGTTAACAAAATGCTCTGTAACTTGTAAATGTTTCTAGTAGTTGGTCTCGTTTTCTGAAATTGAACAGATACTATGTGTAATGGAGCAAAAAAACCCGAAGGTTGTTTTCCTCCTGTGCCAGTTTCTCTTGTCTTGATTTACTTAAAGAAGTCAACATCTGTCATGCATCTACTTAAGATCATAATAAGGTGATTTTTGATAATAATAACCCCCTGCCTTGTCAATTAGCTCTTTTGTGAGGGTTTTATGATTGCACCTAAACAATAAAAAGCCTGTCTTGAGAAATCTCTTCCTGTGTCTTTCTAATGGCATTTTAGATTACTGAAGACATAACCCTTGTTTCTTTTTTCTTTGGGATTGCTTTGCACAGTGAATTATATTACT
Source organism: Pampusana beccarii (assembly GCA_013399365.1). Taxonomy (NCBI): domain Eukaryota; kingdom Metazoa; phylum Chordata; class Aves; order Columbiformes; family Columbidae; genus Pampusana; species Pampusana beccarii. The sequence goes on along the minus strand of VWYH01004739.1, from coordinate 2,030,820 downwards.
AATGTTTTTTTCTTTCCCTCTAATATGCCAACTGCTATCAAGTATTGGTTTGTAGAGCAACATGAGAATGTTTAATTGTGTCTTACAAATCTTGTAGTCATTTTTAAATGACTTCTTAAAAATATTAAAAACCCTATATGTTTTGTTAGAAATCTGTACATCTTTTATAGTCTTTTTTGAATAAATTAGTTGTAAGTGCGGTAGCTTCTCTTACTGTTAAGATCTGTGAGAACATCAAAATTAAAGCAGAAAGAACTGAGCTACTTTTAATACCTTACATAGTTTATTTTTTTACCTCTTAACCTCAAATTTTTTAGTCTAAGTGTATCTCTTGCTACCTCTAGAAATGTACTTCTTGTTGCTCAGATTATGTTTTACAAGTGACCAAACCAAGATGGTTAGGTCTGAACCTAGCAGTGCCATTTGTGAAACACGAAATGTTAACTGAAGTTATCTAAGATTAAATTATGCCTTTGATATTTTAAATTATGTTGATTATACGGATGTCAGCTTTTTACAGGCAGATAGAATATTAAAATGCGTAGCATGTATTAGACTTTTATTTTCCTTTATACTTTAAATTATGTTTAGCTATGCTGCTCATAGAAAGAATGTCATGGCTACTTTGAGTCATGTAAGATAAATTGTTATAGACCAAGTTGAATGGTGGGTTTGTTCTAAAATGAACCAGTACAGTCATTGCTCAAGGCAGAGGAAATGCTTAGGTTGATGATTGCTTCTGATTACTCGATTTCTTTCAAGATAGCTACACAGACTAACGTTCGCTTGTAACTTAAATGGATAAAGGAATGTTTGAACAGAAAGGGCATTAGGCCATATTTTAGATGGTGGCTTTTTTCTGTTTTGTTTTAATAAGGAGATAACGTGGGTTTCTTTACACTTGTTTTACTATTGTTTTTAAATAGCATTAATTACACTGGAATGTTGAAGTGGTTTAAAAGCTGAACACAGCAAGCATCCACAGAAAAGTTAAAATAGTGTATGTAGTCTAACTTTCCTCCCCATTCGGCAGTTCAATGGCAACGTAGGTTCCTCCAGGTATTTTCTGTTTATATCACGTCTTCTCTAAAGCATCATTAATGTGTTTCTTTTTAAAGTAATAAGCATATAAACAAATGGCTATACCTGGGGTATTTTTTCCCCCAATTTGTTCAAGTATAATGTATTTTTGTCCTGGTTGTCCACATGTTTTCTCTTTGTGTCCAGGTGTGTTGTGTATTAGTAATGTTATACCTCAGCAGAGTTTGTGAAAGTTTTAACATTATGTTGGCACAGCGTGTGTGACAGTAATTTTTAAGTGAGTATAAGCAACTGATTTGATACATTAGGGTGTGTAATTCTGAGGGTTTCACAACTCTTTTTTTTTTGGTTGTTGTTGTCGTTTTTTACCATCCTTGCTTAGACGTGATCTACGCATACAAGGAAATGAGGTAGCATCCCTTGAGTTTTTAGAAGACAGTGCAGTGACCCCGAAGTTCTGATATGTTTTGTTCGTGTGTCTGTTGCCTGGCATGTAGTTACTTTTAAAACTTTTGTGTGTATATGTGTAAGGGTTCAAGAGTGGCAGCCTTGAAAACCCAAGTTCAGCTGAGCAGTCGCCTTGTTGATGGTTGTTGGAAAGGCTGGTTCTCTCCTGCAGCCTTTTCAAAGGAAAACTTTCCTTGTGGTTGTATTTTTTTTTTTTTTTAAATGCTTGTGTTTGTCTCGGCTGCCTTTAGCTGTCCAGCATGTGGGTGAGTCCGTCCTCCAGGTGCTCTCAAGAACCAGCACAGTAAACAGAGATGGGAAGGATGAGTCCCCCACCTCTTCAATAAGGGTTATATGGTGGCATGGATTTTCCCCTGCATATCTCTCAGCTGTAGAGGAAACCTGGATTATTGGTTTAGGTTGTGTTTGCGGTTTCCCCACTAATTTAGGTAGGATGAACCCCTTAGTTTTAGGGTTGTGCTTGTATTTAAAGCAAGCTTTTAAGGCTTGGGCATTACAAGCTTGATTGAAAGCACAGAGAAATCAATGTAAAGATTGCTTACATCCTTATGGAGGCTCACCTAAAATATACGATTCACAGAGTGCTGAAGTGCTAACACGTAAAGTAACATTTGAAGCTCTTTCAAAGACAGCAGCAGTGTGTAATCTCCGCTGTGTTGCCAATTAGACAGTAATTAATAACTTTCCTGAAGAATAGGTGTGATCACAGTGACTAGTTGGTAAGCATGTGCACGTTTGCATGGAGTTGTGCTATTGCTTGGTAGCTGAGGCAAAAAACGGGCCAGTCAGCACTGGTTAGAAAAGATGCCCAGTCTGATCATAAGAAATCCATTTGGAAATCAATATAAAAGACCAAAAGCAATACTTGAAGTTCTGTTATCTGTCCAGGATTTTTCTTTTTTTTTTTTTTTTTCCCAAAACCATTGTCCTCAAGTTTTTACCAGTGATAATGGCCCCAAGTTGTGTACAGGTGTATAAAAACCAATAATAATGAAAATCCAGTTCTTGTGCACAGTGAAAGGCAGTAGAGTTTGTAAAGAAGTACATTACAAGTTAACAGTGAGGAAATACTTTCAAAACCAAACATTTTTGATGCTCGGGTGAATTTTTTTGTTTGTTTTTTGTGTTCGTTTGTTTTCAAATCCAGATTTAACTGTCCTGGTTAAATAAAAATTACTTTCAGAGTGTATTTTAGTAAAGCCATCACAGAAATAATTAAGAGAAAACAAACCCCAAGCCCCAGACCTAAGCCCCCACCTCCAATCCTAACATCTACACTGCAGAAGAGTAATGCAATAGCTTGGTTCCATAGATTAGGAATGATTCAGTGTTTTGTTTACATTATTTGTCAATCTCATCAGCATCCTAGAGGAGAACACTTCCTTCCTGGCAGATGGCAGCCCCAGGGCCATGCACCTGCCATGACAAGCACTACTGCACTAGTAATCTACCCCAGCACTGCCGCTGACGAGAGGCTAATGATCGGAGACTGTCTGCCTGACAGCCTAAACAAAATAGGAACGTGTTTGTCCTTCAGCCAGGGTCCCAGAGATCTTAGGAAGGGCAGTCGGGGCAGCAGTACTGAGGAAATATGATGGCTTTGTGTCAACGGGAGGAAGGCCGGTGCGGTGCCTCTGGCCCTGCCGCAGTCCCCGGCAGCAGGGCCTGCTCTCTCTGGGAGCCGGGGTCGCATGTACTTGCACAGGGGTCTGTCTTGTGCGGTTAAATGGGGCCAAAGCGGTGTCTTAGAAGGAGTTATCTCGTGAATTGCTTATGAATGGTGTGTTTGCTTGCATGATGCGTTAGTCTTTCGATCATTTGATTTGTAATATTATATGTTTTTGTTATGTCGTTACACCAGGATCACTTAACTTCTCTTACACGTTCGTGTGTGTTTGCTTTTCTTATTTGAGAGGAGTGTGGGCGATGTTTCTAGGGGACGCTACCCAAGGCGAGAGTGTCTTTGAAGTAGGCCAGGATGTTCTTTGCTAAATTTAAAAACTACCCAAATATTACCCAGAGTTTGTAGAGTATTAAGCAGGATTACATGACGCACGGATTAGACATTGTTGAGCAGCTTGTTTTTGTTTGAAGGGGTCAGAAATGGAGGCACTGGGGCTTTAGCGTAATGCCAAAATAGCAATCTTGCTGATATCAGAAACAGCAGAAGTTTCTTAGAAACAGTAGAGAACAGTGGAGAATTTTCCAAGTGGTGCTTTAGTAAAATTTGTTTGATATGTGCTGTGATGATGAGTGTAAAGTGTGAAACTTATTGTTCCATTGGGTCTCAATTTCCAGATCTGTTTCACAGACAGTTTAAAGTAGACTAAGCACAACACTCTAAGCGTGACTTGAGGCAGAGGACTTTGCTTCTTTTCAGTCAAAGACAAATCAATAAATCATTCCAGTAACAGTGGTAAAATCATGTCAACAAAATAAAATCTAAGCCATTTTAGACTTGCCTCTTGTCTTCCCAGGCAATATATTATCTTAAAATAGTGTTGAAGACAGTCCTAATGCCCAGTTTAACTCGTCATTGAATTGGGTAACATTGTCAAACTAGTGCATGGAATGAGAATTCAAAAGATTTTTTTTTTTTTTCCCTTTGGATCTAGGCTTTTCCTCACTGGAAGTCAAAAGACTGGTTGAACAAGACATCTGACAGTCTTTTGGGGGAGAGTTAAACTGAACTCTTATGTAGGAGACAGAGTAGTGTTCACCAAATCATGGAATGTCCTGAGTTGGAGGGGACTCGCAAGGGTCATCGAGTGTTGAACACTTGCTCAAGAACAAGAAAACATGATGCTGGCTTAGTCTGCCTTCACTGATGGACATAACTGAGGCTATAGAAAGTTATTTGCAATAACTAATAATGCTGCATTCTAGCATTATTTAAAATAAATAAGAATGGAGTTGATAAATGGATGCAAACTTCATGGGTTTGCTAGTTAGTGCAAAACCCCTTATATCACCGAGTTGACTCCTTCAACTACCATCGTCTCTCCAATGCTGGAATTATTAAGAAGTTATGGTGTGAATTTCTTCTGTAGTCATTTTACCAGTTTCTCCGATTCTTATTTTTTCAAAAACTCCAGCAAGTTGTTTTAGTTTGCTTTAAAAGGCAGACCTAATGTCAGGTGATGTGTCCAACCAAAATTTTCACTGATACCAAAAAAGTCAAGTTGTGAGGGAATTATGAGATTTGGATCTGGAAGGTTGAGATAGAATTCTTCTTCAAGGCAGTTGCACTTGGTTGGTTGTAACATCATTCATTTTTACAACATGAACATTTGGAAAAATTCACAGGCGGGTGGACCTGAATCTTCTACAACAGGTGTCAGTCCTCAGCAACAGTTTATGCCAAAACGAGATACAAGCATAATAATACTGTCTCTTTAACATAAGTAAAAGGAAAGTTGTGTTTGTTGTAACAATCTTGTACAGAAGCTTGATAAAAATTTGTGATGGTGGTTAATATTCAAGTTGTTTGTGAACTATGAAAAGTCACTTTGTAATAAAATTATTATTAGTTTTGATCTAGCATAAAAATTGGAACATTTATGTTTGGATTTGGAATCAAACTTGTATAACTTAATGCAAGGGTATTTAATTCGCTCAGTGATGAAGTTACATAATTAGTGGTCGTGACTTTTGACCGTAGTTATAGAGAAGTGACTATGTGGAGGAGCATTAGGAGTATATATATAAATATATATATATTTATATATAAAATCTTGAGGCACAGAATACTTGACAGAATTGGCCATAAACTTGAAATGCTTAGTTCTCAGGACTTCATAATCCCAATAGTCTAGCAGTTACTCTCAGAAATACCAGCAAGAGATTCTAACATGCACCAAAAAGAGCACTAGGGTAATATTGCTTTCATTTGGATATCTACAGAAAGGTAACTTATTACACTGTTCTTTTTTAATCTTTGAATGTCAAATGAAAATCCTGTCAAGATCAGCTTTTCACTTGTGTATTTTAAATAAGTGGTAGATTGCATAGGTTCTAAATAAATAAATTGATAGTACTCAGTTGTTGAATGTTCACCAATAGGATGGTTTCCAGATACAAATGTACCGATGTAGTTCAGCATTATAAGTGATTTCTAGTCCAGGTCACCTCTTAATTTCTTTCCATTAGTATGAATGTTCAAGTGACAGTAAACTAAAAGCTTCGTAAGGTATGGTAACATTAGGTAGTGCATCTGTTATTTAAAAACAAATCAAGCAGAAAAATAAAAACCCCCAGCTTGATAGTAGTGAAATAGCTGGACTCTCTTGTTATTGATTTTTAGTAGAACTAGAATTCAGCCCTCAGGAAATAAATTGATGGACTTCTACTTTAATAAATGTATGCTAGACTGTGCGAGGAAGTGGAAACGATAGACCCTGAGATAATGCAGTCAGGCTGGTGAGCCTGAGCGCGGGGGAGCTGGGAATGGGCTGTGCAAGGGTGTTCAGAGACCCTGCTGCTGTTCCATGGAGTCTTCATGAGAGGTCATTGAGAAAATCTCCTGTGAGTCCGAAATTATTCCCAAAGTCTTCAGGCTGCTTTGTTTGTCACAGATAGGGCAAGCGTTACTGTCCATGCTGGTCATGTGGATGCTATGTTGTCGTATTAGGAGAAAAATACAACAACATGTTTGATTCCTCTTCCTCCTCAGTACATGTTTTCCATTTTGTTTGTATGTTTTCCATTTTGTTTGTATGTTTTCCATTTTGTTTGTATGTTTTCCATTTTGTTTGTATGTTTTCCATTTTGTTTGTACTCATAGATGGGCTGTTGTAGCTTTTCCAACCAGTGTTTCAACCGTACTATTTTAAAAAAACGTATTGGGAGTTATTTACGTATTTTGGGTCATGTAGGCTGAGACTTGTATTTTACTTACTTTTACTTTGCCAAATGGTATAACTGTATTGATTTTTTCACTAATAACTTCTATGTTGTTATAGTGCAGCTTGATCTGTGTCCTTCTTTAAGCACAGGAGAAGCAGAATGCTGGAGTTTTAAAAAAAGAAAAAAAACACCAAACTTAAAAAAAGGTGCTGGGACTTTTTAACATGTACCTGGGAAACAGTGAGCTCTTTTGAGGATTGATGTGTACAAAACAACTTTAGACTTTCCACCCAAGTGGAATGAAGTGTGTATGTCTTGTCCTTAGTCAGGTATCTTAACTCTGAAGATGTTATTTCCTGTTAGTTTGCTTTAGATCCCAGCCCCTTTATCAGGCACTGATTTTTTCACTTGCCTTCTTGAGACATTTTGCCATATGTTTTGTCAAGGGCTACCTCAGCAGCCGACTCTTCTTCATTCTACTCTGGAGGCAAAGTTCTATTAAGTTCTGCTAAAGATGCCAAAACAGTAGACAAATAGGTCTTTTATTTAAACTGTGTCTTAAATTCTTCTTTGCCTTTTTTTTCTTTTTTGGTTAATAATGTAAACCCATTATTATTTTTTTGGACTGTGAAGTGGCTTTATGTTATTCATATTAGTGTAGCTGCAGGTTTGTGTGTGTGTACCTGACTAAAATCTTTATTTTGCTTCTGTAGTCTTAAGAAACATTTCACCTTTTGGTATGTCTCCAAATACATTAACTTGTTATCTGCATCAGATATAAACGAAGAAAATTCTTACCTGGAAAAAGGGAATAAAGTGTATTTGATACATAAAAGCCTGTTGTCTCATCAGTTAAAAAGACCACTATGCTGAAAGAATTATATTTGTTAATTGTCAGTTTATCCAGGAACAGGAAACACTTTTCCAAGTTCCATGATCTAATTTAAGAAAAACGTTGGAAATAAGTGATACCCGTATCAGTACAGGATGTAGCGTTGTGGGGCTATGGCTGTAGCTGTCATAATGAACAGCATTGTCATTTGTCTTCTAAGTCTGAATTTCAGTTTCTTCAACTTCCCTGCTTAAGTAATGTGGTAACTTTTAATTTGACAGAGGTTTCCAAGATTTTTCATAGCAGCAATGTGATATTAATAGGGAGGCTTGGAACCATTTCTCTTCTTTCTCATGGATTGTCTTAGGTCCCTTTTTGGGCCATTTGTGACCACATAATATCTTTCTGGAATAGTTATAATTAATTACTTCAATTAATTTTTTCAATGTACTTTAATTAAAAATAGCTACTGGGAATAAGGACTTCTGATAAAGTAGTCCATAGGCTGTAATTTGGAAAGCTGTGATGTGGAGGAACTAGTCACAGCCTGCCATGCTGGGTTTATTTTACATGTGTTTTATGGAAATGAAGTGACTTTGCCCAAGTCCTATTCCTGTTCTATAGGAAAGTGCATCTGTGGTCTGGTGTGTCAAGCATAGATGGGATCTGGCTTTTTTGTTTTACTTTTTTGATGACGGAGAGGCAAGAGGCATCAAAGTGGAAGACACTGTCAGTATTGTCGTGCCTTTTATTAGAGCCTCAGCTTGGTCGGTTTTTCTTCCTCGTAAACAGGCATCTTGTGATTGCTGCAGAAAAGTTTTGGTAGGATTGTTTAACGCAGACAGGATTGTTTTGTGATTTTTGGCCTGATGGACACAGGGCTATAAGTAATAGGCAGAAATGTCTTCGTCTGAGGCCACAGGACTTGGAAGTCTCAGGGCACCTTAAGGTAGGTGTTCTGAGTGAAGCTGCTTGATTCCTGCTGCGTTGCAGATTCCAGTGCAAGTGTCTCCAGTACACACCAAGGGTCCGTATTCCTGGTTTAGATTTCCATATATGTGGTGGGGTTTTTTTAATTGGGCCAGTGTTCCTGCGCTTTATGTAGAACTGAGAGGTTTGGCCCCGTTTCTAAACACCCGATTTGCACCTTATTAGGAGCCTATTGAAACAGTCCTCTTAAAATAAGGACCCACATTCCATAAGTAGTCACTGGAAAGGATACAAGTGCCTTTAAGTATTGAAGAAACTGGTCAAAGACAGACTTGGAGATGGGTACAGACCTCTTTGTCTTCCCTGACTACGGAGAAAACCTGTGCGCTTGGCATAAATGGAACATGTAACATCTAGACGTCTGTGCTTTGGTGAGGTTGAACTGACTGCGTGGAGTCTATTTTAAGCAGAAGGTCTTGAAATGAGACTCATATTCATACGTGGATTAGCTGGTGTAGCTAGCAAAGTATTGCTGCCTGACCTAGACTGTGCTCTCTACTTAGTTGATGATGTATTGTACTTGTTCAGTAAATGTGAAATTAAAAGGGATTTGTGTTTTCTCTTGCTATGCAGCTGCTGCATTGTTGGCTGAACGCTTTTCAATGTATTTCCTGGTCAATCACAATACATGAAATACCCAGCAATATCGGGGCCTTAGCACTTGGAAGCAAACCTGGCCTTTTAAAGGCACAGACGCCTCAAGGGAAATACTGATATTTTGCAAAGTATTTCTTCATGAACGTTGTCTGTGATCCTTCCTTTTCTGTTCTTCGCAGAGCATCCTTCTAGCACAGCATCTTACCTTTCTAAAGTCTTAACCTGCTGCACAGTATGCTACAGAAACTTACAGTTCCTTAATGTGACATCCCAAAGTGTTCGTCACACCTATTTGAGGTGTCCTAAGCAGCTTTAAAAGTGGGGATGCTGGCAATGGGAGAAAACAGACGTCTTTGTGTGCTGGAAAGCCTCTCTGAAGTCTAGGGCAATTCTCTGCTGAGTATTGTGGGACTAGAGCTGAGGTCTTATGTGTCCTGTTTTGAGTGACAAAGATGATTTAAAATCTGTTTTATAGAAACAGTCTTGGCAACATAATACAATTTCAAAAAGATGAGTCTCAATTCTGTAGTTGTGTGCTCAGATATATAAGTAAAACATTTTTTTAAAAATGCTGTGTTATATACTGACAACCTTTTTAAGAAAATTAAGCATCATCAGTTGCTTATAAACACGTTTACCCAGCAACATATCAGGAGAGTGTAAACCAAACCAAAACAAAGACACTTGTGTGAGAGTACTTGTGAGATGAGGAAAAAAAAACCCAAACAACAGAACTGGTGAGACTGTAGAGTACAGCTCTGTTTGTGTAAATATTTACTGAGAGCTCTTGTAATTACAGAAGAAAGTGCATCTTGCTCTGGAGTTAGCAATATTGCACATAAATAGTGCTGATTTTTTTGGTCTTTATTTTCTAAAGTCTCTTTGAAGTTTTGAGAAAAGTGCTGTGAAAGCACACTGCTCTGACAGCATAGTATTTTTCCCTTTTTTTTTTTTTTCTTTGGGGAAGGGAACATTTTGTATCGCACATCTCGTGGCTGAAAAACAATGAAATAAGTGCTGTTTTCTAAGCTGAGAGTCATTGCATGTCTCAGATATATTCTTACTTGTTCCTTAGGGTAGGTAAAACTTTATTTTGCATTCTCTTTCTTTAGCTACATGAGCATCTGTTTGGTCTTGCAGAGCTAATGAACGTGCACTTGCTTCACTTCAGGTCTGCAGTAAACTGTTGGATGAGGAGGATTCAAAGCACATCCAATGGCACTGGGAACAATCTCATTTCAGTACAACCTGTGTTTCTTGCTTGAAAAAGAAAGTAAAATATAATACGAGTAAGACAGAGGAGGTAATTACTCTATATGCTTTCTGCTATTGCAAGTTGTTTTATGACCAGCTTCCAGTTTTTAAACTGATGTTCTCAGAAGATAAGTTTTAACTATCAGAAGTACTTCTCTAAACAGTAAACTTTTTGCCTGTGCTTTCCAATGGAGTAGCAGTTATCATCCACATATCAGTCCTGGAGGCTATTTTTGATGCCTGTGTGACAAAAATACTTCCTCTCCTTTCATATCTTAGCTTCTGTATGCAATACAATGCATATCAGCTTCAGAAAGAGAAGGTAACCCATCTTGAGATTAAATTCAGAGCAGGAAGTTACAGGTGCCCGTTTGTTTCAAAAATGCAACATTCTTTTTTTCTAGAATTCTAGAAATTTTCTAGGTTCTTTTTTCTAGAATTTCTCAGAAATGCAGTTGATGCAAGGGAGAATGCAATCCAGTTTGTAAATAGGAAATCTACAAATACGTTCTTTGAAACATCATTTTGGTTTGGTTACTGGAGGTTTGTCTGTTTATTGAAGGAATAGTAGGAAATGTCTGTTGGGGGATTGCGTTAAGAGTGGCTGTTTTCAAGGAGACTTACTGGTTTGCTGTAGAGTGCTAAGTATTAAGGCTGAAATGGACAAAGGTGTTGAAATCATCAGGGAAAGGGCATCTTGCTAAATTTGTGAATCTGGCTTTCAGGCAGTAACCACTGTGCCAGGCGTAGCTGTGGGTTGCAAGCCTACAGTCCCAAGGAGGTTAATGAGAGCTCGGCTCGTGGTGGTTAACGAGCTGGCTAGGAGTACTGTTCTAGACATTATCTGGAGAGATTATTGTGTACCTGAGGAAGGAGTAAGATGTTTTGATCATTATCTGTGGAGATATTGTAAAGTATTTGCTTAAACTCAAACTTTTTTGGTTCTGAGGAGGATCTGTCTTCCAAATCTCATGTCTGAACTGTGGGACCAGGACATTTTCCAGGCCTTGGGTTCGTTGCATGGACACTCCCATCACCTTCTGAGTGTTTGGAAGGTGACGGACAAAGGCCTAGGCCTGTGTCATCTCCCAGTCTCCATCCTGTCTCCTGATACTCATCTAGGGGGGAAACCCAGCCTCAGGCAGGGAAGGTTCTCTGCTGGATTCCTGTAATAATCTTGCTTACAGCTCAGGATTTATGGGTGTTGTGGTTTAACCCCAGCTGGCAACTGAGCACCGCGCATCTGCTCACTCAATCCCGCGCAGTGGGATGAGGGAGAGAACTGGGAGGGTAAAAGTGAAGAAACTTGTGGGTTGAGATACAGTTTAACAGGTAAAGCAAAATAAGGAATTACTTCACCACTGCCCATGGGCAGGCAGGTGTTCAGTCATCTCTAGGAAACAGGGCTCCATCACACGTCATTGTTACTTTGGAAGACAAACACCGTCACTCCCAACGTAGATGATTATAAAACATCAACCGCAATACTCTAGTGAGCAGAAATAGATCTATGAATATTCTTGACTGATGATAAGCTAAACTTGTAATTCAAAGAGTCAGTAATAGTTTTCCTACAGAAATATTTTTAAGGCTTAAAAAAAAAAGATATTTACAGAAATAGGTAGCTTCTCATCTTTTGGTTGTGTAGTGCGCCCATGACAGCATACTGACCCTGCTGTTTGGGTGTCACAAGCAGAGTAAGAACCCAGGTGTGTTGCAAACAAAGTGAAGGAACATGCTCAGAGGTGATGCAATGAGCAATAACTTATTCTGCTTGGAGGAAGACCTTCTGGTCACAGCTTGTGTGGCAGCTGGGAGCTGTGTCCCTGTAGTGTCATGAGCTGGTAATGCTCTACTTTGGTTGTAGCTCACTGCCGTTGTGAAAGGTTTGGAAATGGTCTGGTAGTATGAGGAAGTTTACCTTTTCACAAGGGTTTGTTGTAATAGCTTTTTCTCACAAATTTCATCTTCCAAATTCTTTTTGCAGTGTTGTTTCCAAGCACTTTTCTGAAGTGGTTTTATTTTTTTATGTGTTGTTAACAGGAGCATTACGTTTGATAAGTCATAATCACAATTCTATTCAGTTAATTTTCTGTGGTTAGCAGAAAAATATATTGTGCTTGTGTGCAGGTACCGTGCCTGGCACTATAGGCTCCATTAGTAGAGGTTTTCAACAACAGCAATATAAAAACACCAAAGCTTACAGAATTAAAAAAGCCTTTAATACAAGGAGGCCCTGGATTTATTTGTGGAAATATTTTACCTTTTTTTTTTTTTTTTAACCATGTTTTTGTATATAGAAGCTTGAATTACTGTTTAAGTGGAATTAATAAATGAAGGAGGTTAAGGGCTTAACCTGATTTGTGCTACTGTATTAACAACTCTGAACTACAAGGCATAGTTTTAAAAGAACAGGTGTACTACTATATGCAACAAGATTAATAGCTCAAGTGAAATATGTAGGTGTTTAATGACTCAGTGACGATCTTCAGAAGATATAAAATTAAGAAATAAACTTTTTTTTTTTTTTCTTGTAAGCAGTGTTCCCCAAAACACATCAGCTTTTTCTTCTTTCAGTCTGAAAAAAGGATCCTAACCTGGTCTCATGGAAGAAAACTCTTTAAACTTGGACAGAACTAACCTCAAAAAAAATACCCAACAGAACAAACCTGCAGAAAAAAAAAATCTTTGTGTAAACCTACTGGGACAGGTTTGATTAAAATGAGAATAAATTGTAGGAGCTATCTGTGTCGCATATTGAAAAAAGATAATACCTCTTTTTCTATCTCTCTTTTTTAAATTTTTTAAAATTCAGTCCTGAAAAGGAGACTTTAAGTAAATGACCAAAATAAAGTAGGGAATTTTCTTAAGAAATACTGGACATCTGTGGATAACTTTTGTAGGGAATTTTGTCCCTTCCCTCTACTGCAGTGTAACTGATTTTCCATTAAAGCGTTGGGAAACCTTTTCAGGTAGCATAGAGCATAGTTTTTCTTTTCCCAAGAATCCTGCAGAAAGTTTTGGCCAGGTGTTCAGAACAGGTGTTTGCCAGGTGTTCAGAACAAGCAGAAGGAAATAATTCGTCTTGCACCCCGTAGTTCAGGTGTGAAACTCCTGTTTACAGGATACTAAAGGTTTCTGTGGAGGGCAACAAGTTGCAGGAGGTCTATGATGGGCAAATCATTAGATGACAGGTAAGAACTTGGGCAAGTATCTCTGTATGCTTGTTCTGCTTTTTATAGTCTTGCTTAAGCAGCTGCTTTTGATCCACTGTTACAGAAAGCTGGGCCAGAGCAGTATTTAGCCTGTGTCAGTACAGCTGTTTTGTGCTGTATTGCTCTTTTCACTAATTGGTTTTGGGGAGGCTTTGGTGGCGGGGATGGTGTCTTTTTGTCATGCGACGTGAAGTCTGCGACTTCTTGCCTACTGAATCGCACCAACAGTGGTGAGAACACAAAAGATTTCTAGAAGAACGTTGACAACAATTGCAAATTGCCCTTTAAAGTCTTTTTCTTACCTACCATAAGATGCTCAGAGTTGCAAACAAGGGGGTAACAGCAACAGAAAGCAGTAGGGAAAAGGTTGACCTCCTGTCCATGCCGGGTTGTTCCCCTTAGACCCTCCCTGCTTTCCTTTTCTCTCCCTTCACTCCCCATGTGTCTCTTCTGTGAGAAGCAGCATCTCTCTGGACACATCTCCTGACTTGAAAGTACGAAAGCTGCAGCAGCCAGCCTGACATTTAGTGTGTGACCGCGTAGTGCGTTTAGATGCCAGGTTAGATGCATAAATTAATGTATGAAATGCCAGGGTTGTTTCAATCTCCTTGGTAAGCAGTCCGTAAGTCAGTTTGTAAAACAGGCAGGTAGTTGACTGTGAAAGTTGAGGAGAACATTGTGTTTTAAAACATGCTGCTCTCTGGAAGGTAAATGTCTTCCTCTAGGACGGAGGAATGCTCCAGTCTCTATAAAGACTTTGTAAATCTGAAACCTCTTTTGATATTAGGTGTCTAAACCTGTTGGTCAGTGATGGAGGCAGGGATCAGTCTTTCAAAGAGTGCCTGGATGAAGTGTTTCTGTTTCCCACAATATTTACCTGTCTAGAGCACTCAACCAGGATTGACCAGCATCCAGTACCACTCTGACTGAAAAAAACAAACAAACAGACAAAAAAACACACAAAAAAAACCAAAAAACCCACAAAAAAAACCCCAAAAACCAAAAAAACCAAAAAACTCAATCCTCTTTCCATGCTCCCCATTTCTAGCCCATCTAAGCCATATATTCTTTGATAGAGTGCTCTTGTTCTTTCTTATTGAAGCTGTTTTCATGGAATATTTAGGTATCTACTGTAGTGGAAAGGGAAAGTGAACATGACTTCCCACAACTTTCATGAGTCCTTATCCCTGTTGCCATGAATATTTAAACTTTTAGTATGAATAATTCTTCAATTTAATCACTGGAAAAGATTGCGTTTTCTCCAAAGTGAGAGAGAGAAAAAGCACGCTTTTAAGCTCTTTGAGAGCACTCTAATATTGTGTGTTCAGGCATGTTGATGGAGGTAACCCAGTGGCTTAGAAGAAGCTATTGGACTTCAGTATTGGCCACTGGTATTCTAGAATGGCAGTCAGGTTCTCACTTGTACATCTAACCAGAAGTCTGATTATGCTTTTTTAAATTTCCTTCTTTGTTACCTGCCTGATATAGGTCCACTAACACAGATGGCATTTCAGTTGGCAGTTTGTGAAAATATCAAGCTCTACTTAGGAGAGCTCTTTTTTCTTGTCAGACCTTGTTGCCCTTGCTGATGACTACTGATATGTATTAGAGGAGGCACAGATATGCCTTTGACATCCCAGCTGAGCAAACTTCCCAGCATTTGCAAAGGTGTGTAAAAGGATATGGTCTCTGCTCCTAAGATGAATACCAAGTCGTACACCTCACACACTTCAAGATCTTTCATAACTCGTATTCGTCTGAGCTTGACATGAAATAGGGCAGAAGAATTGTTGCTTAGAAGCGCCTGTTTCTTCTCCTTTACTTTGAGGAGCTAGAATGACTAGTTCCTCATAGGATGGGTAGGTCAGAGATGTGAAGGTACACATTGGGGATGGCAGAAGTTTGCTGAGTATTGCCTAGTGTATGCTGTAGGGGCAGACGCACTAATTCAGTTGTTTTTGTTGTGTCTCCGAAGATGGGGTTGGTAGGTAGTTCAGTGTATTAGTCAGCAGTCCCTTCCTCCTCACCCTTCATCACTTGTAAAGGCAAGCATGTTGTTTTGCAAAAATTCTGTCTCTTAAGAAACTTCCAGCCTCCCTTTATATCCAGAGTGGTGTTGCTGGAGTTTGCTCATTGCTGTCAGTCTGTTCCTGCAAAGAGCTGCATTCTCTCTTTGATGTGATGGAAGGAGCTGTAAAAATCAAGCCAACGGCCTAATTGAGGCCACGTTTGCGGTGTTGAGTTTTGAATCTGCTCTGGTAAAGGAATGGTGTGATGGTTGCAAGTTAGGAGGCAATTACAGTTGCATGGTAATGGTCATCAGACAATAATGCGACTTCTTGTTCCACCATGGTTAAATCCTGTACCCGTGAACTGTCGAATGGGCCTTTGGCTGGCGGCCACAGACTAAACTTTCAGTGGCAAATTTTCTATATAGTTTCCACAAGGGGTAGTAGTTTTAAACTAAAGGAGGCAAGATTCAGGCTGGATGTAAGAAAGACATTTTTTACAGTGAGGGTGGTGAAACACTGGCCCAGGTTGCCCAGAGAGGTGGGAGATGCCCCATCCCTGGAGACATTCCAGGCCAGGCTGGACGGGGCTCTGAGCAACCTGATCTAGTTGAAGATGTCCCTGCTCATTGCAGGGGGTTTGGACAAGGTGACCTTTGAAGGTCCTTTCCAATCCAAACTGTTTTGTGATTCCACATCTGCTTCTCTCTGTGTGTTTCTGTCTCTCTCACAAACTCCCAGTCAAAGGCCAGCAGGACCAAACTTTCCCCCCGCCCCCCGCCCCAGCATTTTGTTTGCTTAGAGAAAGCGTATTGGTTTTGTTTGTTTTCATGGAATGTTTTTGAACAGTTGTATATGCAACGTGCAAGGGAGAGGATAACGGAACAAATTTCAGATAGTACTATGTTGACTTTTTTGGCTAATTTGTTTTATCCCTAAAAATGGGATTAAATCACATCTATACAAACTTGTTTAGTAGTACACAGTGGCTGTAGTGGCTCTGAAATTAAGAGGTATAGTAGCAACTGTATTAAATTAATCCTGCAAAAATGAGCATATCTAGTTTCTTAATTTTAAATTTGAAGTGCCTATTTTTATTATAATTGATATGGGAATTGTACTTCTGGATCAGCACTTCAGCTATAAATTCATTATAATGACATTTGTAAGTTGAATCCTTTATTTTCCACATAATTACATTTTAATGTTTAGTTATTCATACTACAAAATCTATAAGAACCTTGACAAAATGATAGGAAACACAAATTATATCAGATTCTGAAATCAACTAAGCGTAGCTCTCATCTTCATCTATTATTTCTATCATAGACTTGGCTGCTTAAACTCTAGTGTAAGATTGCATGTACAGTAAGTGTTAGTCATGTAAATACATGGTATCAAATCCAGATTAATTTGATTTTAGTACCTTTGGAACAAATTGACACTCATTATGAATTGTAGGAATTTGTTCATGCCATCATATAAACATTTTAGCTTCTCCTGTGTGCTAGGACAAAGAAAAAAATATATATACTTTCAGGTGCTGATATTCAGCATCTTTTTTCTAGATAATCTAGTGTTTTGTTCTCGCTTTAGAAGATAATATCTTCCTGTATGGTTATCTTAATGCAATTGAAGATGTTCTGATTTCTTAACTATTTGAACTATTTGACACAAGAGAAAAAGTACTGCAAAGTTAATTTTAAAATATGTAACTGCACCTACAAAACCTCTACTTTACTACCTAAAAGAAATTCAGTGATTGTTTGTTTTTAGTTTTCAGTCATGAAGAATCTATGTTGACCTGATAATCTTCTAAATTCATGAAACAAAAGAGAAGTACCTAAATAACAGTGTGTACTGTTTCTTAGTGGACTAGCGTACCTAAAGAGCATAGTTACTTGGGGCAGCATGTCTCCAATTCTAATCAACCATGGTTTGTTTAAAAAAAATAATAACATGGCTTTTGAGTTTCATGGTTTAACTTGTTTTTCCCATCAAATGCAGCAATGTTTTACTTTGGATACTATTCATGGGCTTTGTAAACTACTGGAGCATACTACTTTATCTTTTCCTGTGAAGTGTTAGTGAGTGAATGTTCCAGCTCTGATCAAAACCTTTTCCCTGTGATGATGGCCAAGCTCAGCTTTATTTGGTGTGAGCATTCCTGCTGAGCAGAGCTCAGATTCTCTGGAATTACTTGTGGAGAGGCTTAGCTCAACTCATGAGTTACTCTGTTATCTTTAGCAGGGTTACCTATGTACTTAATGTTACATATAGTATTCATTAAACTGCTTAATGAGAGTTGGAACCAGGTCAGGATTTGACTCCTACTGTGCACCTCACAGGTAGCATCCTGGGGAGCAGCAGGCTGCATTCGCGTTGGGATGCTTGGCCAAATTTGTGACCTTACAGTGTATGTGTGCGTCCTACTATCCCTCCCGCAAGGAGACCCTCGGAGGCTGCGGTTCAGACCATCTCCTGTTGCTGTCAGTGCCAGGTCCGCACGGCTTTGTCACCATCAGGACCTGTGTGGTCCCTGCGCCCCCTGCCACCTGCATCCCTGCTCCGCTTGTTTGCTGATGCTGACAGCTCTGGGTGCGGGGAAGGTGCTGCTGGGGTGCAGGGCCACCACCTATGCGGGTGCCTGTGGGGTGCGATGGGGTTGGGAGGATGGTGCAGCTGGTGGGGCAGGGGGAACACTTGCCTCTTCTGGCCGGCCACTTGCCTCACCCAAGGCCGCACGTCTCCTCCTGGGTGCTGGGGGTGGGCCAAAGACATCTCCCCGCGGGCGGGATTCGGTTCCTTGGACTGTGCTAATGGCCTGGTGCCCGCAGGTGGACGTGATGTTAACCTCCGGATTTGGTTGTATCAATAGGATTGCTCTTCCAGGAGAAGTTAGTTAGCGGCGCTCAGGGGCTTAATCAATTTGGCAGGCAGCGTGGGGAGGGGAAATAAAGGGTCAAAGCCACCAGGTGATTTGGCTGGAGTCGGGGCACGAGCCCGTCCGACGCCTGATCCGCTCTGATGGTCGCGCTGCCAGTGAAATAAAGTTACTGATTCTGAATCACCAGCAATGTGTTTTGCCATGAGCCACATGAGTAGCTGTTCCTGTCTGTGTGCTTGTTAGCAGATGAGAATTATTTTTAGGAATTAAGAAAAATGTCATTCGTTGCTTGCTGACTTTGAAAATTAATAAGCAAACTAGATCTCCTTTAATTGGCTAACCGTTGTAGTCTCTTCACAGTATATTTAACAAGTCTTTGGGTATTTGGTAGTTTCCTAGCAATTTGTGTGTGTGTTTATTGTGTGTGTTAATATTACCTGATTTGTTCCCCAAGAAGCACTGGTGAAATTGCGTGACTTTTAAGCAGTTTCAGAAACTCAGGAGTGATCAGGGATGCTTTTCTTAATAAAGCCCGAAACCACGATGAGACTTCAGTATTGACACAACGCTGCACTTCGTATTTTGCTTTGTGTGTGCCCATGGGGAATGAGGTTATCAAAGAACATATTTGTGTCATGTAGGAATTTCATTTAGTTCCTGGATAAAGACAGTGTAGACTGGTGTGGCTTGCTCTCTAAGTACCACGTTGACCTGAGACTTGAAATAAGTAAAAGATACTGATCACTGAAGTAAAACTTAACAGTGATATTGGTGTTAGGTTGGTTGGTTGGTTGTTTTATTTATTTATTTTTTGTTTTACTTTAGCATGGAACTTGCAACTTATTTTCTTGCAAGTACGTTTCCTCTGAAGCTGACATTGCTATTATGTAGACCAAGTGGTAGCTGTAGTTATTCTTCCTTTCTCGACTCAAAGCTTACTTGAAACCTGATTCAAAGCTTATTGAAGTCAAAGGAAATTGTTTAATTATTGAAGACTATGTTTGGGTTAGATTTTGACATACGGGTCAGCATTGTAGACTCATTGGATGACGTGTTTGTTGTGTCATAAGCTCTTAGTCCTGCACCCACAGTCCCATCATACACCTACAAAACCCTCCGAACCGCATTTGGAAGTGTGTTGAAGCATCGGCCACTTCATCTGCTCCTGTGTAATTTTGGCTGGGAAGTGCCTGTTGTGCTGTAAGAACAACAGCAGGTTTACTCAGTTGCTAATAACCCTCCCTGATGACCACCCGAGGCTGACACACGTCTGGAACCGAACTTGTGTCCTTTGTGTATACCAAAATCTCTCCCTCTGATTTCCCTATCTGAACACGTTTGTGTTGTTTTTTTTTTTTAAACTTTATTTGGCCTTCACTATCACGTGGCTTCTTTCAGGAACCTACCTTTAGTTGTTGGGTTGGTTTCCGTTTGGAGGAGGAAAGCAATAGCAGAGAGTCAGCCTGTATCTTTAAATACTCACTCTTTGCCTATGCGATGTATTTATCCTGCTTCATTGAACAAGATTCAGAACAAAGCGTTTTGTTAGGTGGCTCTTGCTCAAACGAGAGATCTCAGCTCCTTTCTGAGAACCATCCATCCTGCCCCGTGCTCCCCCATGCAGCCATGCTGGACGGTGATGACTGCTAGCGCAGTTGTTTTCTTTTGATTTCCAACTCCAGATCTAAAGTTTACAAGAACCTCTTAGGGCATAGTGTCATGTTATGGGATCTTCATCATCTGTGCCAGCTGAATTTACAGCTCGTTGCCAGCAAAAAAGAGGAATCTTGCTGTCCCTCCATGCTTTCCATGTCCTCCTACTTCCATCTCAGCTTTTGTCCTGCTGGCAGTTTTGGGGGTTCCTTCATTGCATCATAACCGGTGCAAGTTCTTCATTTGAAACACACACACGAACACACGCCCCGCACCCAAACAACAAAACCTCTTGATCCCAAGTTTGAACGGGTAGAGTTGACTTAGTGTCTGATCAGAAAAGTGTCAGCAAATAAATGGCAATGGTTGGGGGCAATGAGGTGCTCTCCTTTTGGTCTTGGCAAACTATTAGTTCATCTCAAGCTTTGTGATGAAATGGAATCCTGAGTAACATCCTGAGGATCTGATCATACAGTGGCTGCAATGACTGCAGCAGGACTAATTCCTTAAGTAAACCTGAGGTCTGAGAGATTCAACAGCACTTTAGCAATTCTTGCGTATATGTCAAGATATGTCAGCCTTTGGTTTTGTGTGAACTTGAAGGAAAAGGTTTTCTTTCGGTTTACCAAAGGCTTCTGTGGACTGAAACGTGCACAGATAAGCACTATGCTTACTTTGACATCGAGGTTTCATATAAAATTTCTTTTGGTTTTATGGTCCCAAAGGGATTAAAACTATACAGGAACACTTCCTGTATCCCTACAGACTTTTCGAAGTTACAATTTTAATTCCCAAAGTGTTCCAAATAACTTCAGTTTTTAGGAGAACTTGCATAATACATTGTCAAACTTAAAATTTTCATTTAACTCGTAAGCTTGGAGACAGCTACATACAACAAAAAAACCCTGTTATAAACTATTAAATTAACTAGATGCTATTGATAGCACTTAGTGTGAAAGTAATGTTGCAGCCTGACATTGTGTTGGGATGTACCACTTAGTCGGCACCTTTTGAAATCAGGTGTCAATGTTTTGTCCTGTAAAATTTAGTGTCTTGGTGTTTTAATCACTAGTGTTTGTGCATTGCTGCTTTTCAAATATTATTATCAAAGAGGAAAAATCTACACAATAAGCAACATACTAAGGAAATTTTAATTTTTAATGACCGTGTTACCAGACCATCTTTATGTTGTGAATCAGTATAATAATGTCCCTTTATGGTAGTGGCATGTACTATGCATTCATTCTTTGCAGTGAAAAAAACATGAAATGAGTCAGCTGCATTCTTTAAAGTAAGATAGGTCACTTTCTAACCGTTTCAATTTCACTGCATAATTCTCCTTGACTGTTTAAGGCAGCTTTGTAGTCAGTAATCTGGAGAACATTCCCTCTATTTGCCTATCTACCCACTTTTGCACTTCTGGAATAATAGTTGTTTAGTAATTCAGATAACTAAGTTAGAGAAAGGTTCTTTAGCTACTTCACTTCTGTATTTAGAAGACTCTTTCCCTCAAGACAATATAATCTCAGGAAATTGGTTTTTAATATCTGATAATGGATGGCTTTTGATAACACCCAGATGACTGAAAAACAATTGAGTTTGTGCCTGCTTTCTGCAACCCCTTTTCCTTTCCACTGATGCAACAATGGTCACAGCTTGAACTGGGGAATTTTGTGTTGGGTTTTCTAACCATGGTTTGCTGGTTTGAAGAGCCACATCTGGAAAGTGCTACAAAAAAGAGGTGCTATTGGATTGGGGAGTACTCCCTTCATTGCTTGTGCAATATCTTATTATGTATACAAATATACAAGCAGTTAGTGCTTACTTTCCTATGAAAACCCGTACTGAATAATCACTTAATGGTAATTTTTGTGTTTAAATCGTCGATATGATTTTTGTTGCAGCTTTTACTGACTTTCTTTCATTTTTATTTTCAGAGTGAAGGAGTTAGTTTTCTCACCATGACCTCAAACAACAGAGTACAACATTCAACAAAGCTGCTCGGCATATACCTTTTCGTTTTGTTTTGTTGGGATTATTTTTTTTTTTTCGGTAACTGAAGCTGCTTAAGGTTTACTTTTTGTTGTTGTTATTGTTGGTCCAGACAGTTACTTAACTTTCAAGCTGTTGTGGACTAAACTGTGCAACAGATCTGGGAGGAAGGGAAAGCAACCTGCCTAACTCATTACCTGTCCATGGCATCTACGGTATCGTTTTGCTGCTGTTTTGACAGAACTTGGAGATGCTCTTTGGATCGTAGGAACTTTTCTGCCAGCCTCTTTAACTAACGGCCGATGCCTTCATTTCCTTTTTTTTTTTTTTTTCCTGCAAAGACGGACTGTATTTATTCTTCGGCATATTAGAGGATTCCGTAACACCTGCTGAAGCAGTAGGATCTGGTATTTACTGGCATAATTTCAAGCCTACCACAGTACTACCTCAGTTCAAAGTAAAGCCGGATTTGCGGTGTTGGTGTGCGACAGGACCTCCTTGATCTCGATGCTGGGTGTCTCTCGAGAGCGGTCGTCAGCCTTACTGAGCTCGCAGTGCGTACAGCTGCTGCTGCTGGGTTGTCAGTCACTAGCTGCAGGGTCTTACTTCTCAGACAAAGCCGAACCAGGGCACTGAAAAGCATAAAACGGGATGAAACTCTGTGGATCGGACTTGGACGGCAGATTCAGAGTAGTTTAAAAAAAAAAAACAAAAAAAACAACAAAAAACCATATATTAAAAAAGTGTAACTGAAGCATAGTAAGTTAAAAACATCAAACTCTATTGGGGGTATCTCTCTGTACCTTTGATACACTTGTTTAATCCTCTCTATGTAGGTGTTTATGTAGGTACTTCAGATTGCAAAAGCCTTTTCTCCTATTTACAAGCTCCCTTTTGTCAGCTAACCCTGTTCTTAGCTGCGTTTCTTGTAACCAAAAATCCACATAGGCATGCTAGGAATGCAGGGATGATAATGGGTGTTGGACAGATTCAAGCGCTATTATTAACACAGTGTTATCTCGCCATTTAGAAAGTCCCGATATTTGCCTTCTACCAGGAAAGCACCGTTGCAGCTGGGGGCATTATTACAGGGAAGAACCACCACTGAGGTCACTTATCCTGAGTTCTTCTCAAGGCTACCTGTGCATCACATCTCCAGTAACCTGAAAATCCGAGTGATGTGGTGGCCACTGTCACAAGTGTCACATAGACTAGCAGAATGTCATGCCACCTTGTTTCTCCTTTGATAAATTTATCAAAAGGTTCGCATACATATAAAGGGTACCACCCCAGTGCCTGCTTTGATAGACATGTAAGTATTACTAAGTTATTTGGTTATGAGAGTCTTTTTTTTCTTTTTTTTTTTTAATCATTGTGCTAGGTGGAACCTGTACTTCACTATAATTATAACAATGCATTATCTTTTGAGATTGTTTTTTTTTTCTGAGGAAGACGAGAGTCAATGTCTTAAAAATATAATGAATGGCAATGCGGTCTTCCTGCTTATGTGCTGAATTTTTAGAACTGAGGATTGTATTACAAGACAAAGATGAATGTAAACTAATTCCTTCCCTACCCCATGAAACACTTCGTTTTTCAGTGTAATTTTTGGGGTCTTAAATCACAGCAATGCATAGGCTAATACAATATTGGATCTAAAATCAATTTAAATATCTAATCTATCTGGTTTAGTTTAGTGTTGTTTGGGGTTTTTTTAATAATAATAATACTGTAAATGGTTCTAGGACATTCTAAAATGCTGCTTGTTCAAGTCTGGAACTAGGAAGACAAATACAAAACAAAAAAACAACCTTTGACATTTTCTGTCTGAACCCCCTCATAGCACTGAGTGTGGTACCTGCTGAATTCAATGTTTTAAACTTCTATTCTGAAGTAGCCCTCTATACCAATCAAGAAATCATGCCACTAAAACAAATGGCTAAAATGCATACAGCAACTTCAAAACAAAAACTTGACAATATAGTAAATTCTTCTCTATCCTGTATATTTCACAAAGGCATATGCAATACTTACATTCTTAATTTAGTTTACAGAATGGAACCAAAATGTATAAATGTTATGTTTGCTAAAATTTCACAATGTATATTGGGTCTTTGTACATTTTGCCTGACTTACCTTAAATTTAAAATATTTTTTGCTATATAACCTTAACAGTTATTAAGCAGTGTTTTCTTTTTGGGTACGTATTGTTTCTGGATATCAAGATGTTAAATATATTTCTTGCTATTGTGATATGACAAGAGACTTAACTTATCTTGCTGTGTCTTCCAATGTACACGCTGTATATAAGGATAAATGTGATGCTGCTGGAGACCAGAATAAACGGAACTAGAGTAGTGTATTGTATTTAGTCTGTATTGATCATGGATGCTCTCCTTAATAGCCATATGCAATAAAATACATTATTTATGAAAGGAGTAAAGTATTTGTGTGCCTGTTTTCTCTAGGGGTGGAGTGTTTTTTCTGATTATTTACATAAAATCAGTTTATTCTCTCTCTTAAATGGAAACACACTTCTCTGAATAAATCTTACTGCACTGAACATACTTACCTGCTTTCCTTTCAACTTGGATAACACTCTGGAAAATAACGAAATAACTTTAGATCTTGTTTAAGAATAAAAAGATAAGTATTATAATGTTTGTATACTTGAGGAAATAAACAGGAGCAGAATTTGGTCTTAATTTTTAATTCCAGTTTTAAGAATGAGTGGAAGACTATGGGAGTCCTCCCGGCAGCCTGTTTAGTGGGAACAAACTTGCCCTCTCCATGATGTAAAGTTCACGAGGTGAATGGGAACCTAATGCTCTCTGTAGGTATCTTCATCTGCTGGCTTGTGTGCAGGGACTGCAGGGTGCAGTCACAGACACCATGAGGTCACCATAGCCAGATCTGCTCCTGGTCAGTAGGAATGTCCCTTATACTTGTGTAAACCACCCTTTTTCAATGTTCTTTGTGCCCAGGTCACTGCTGACTCGTGACAGGGGTTGTGTTGATGAGGGGCAGGGACTGACAACAGGAGGTTCGCGAAAAGCTCGATGTCTCTTTCACAGCAGGGTCTTGCTGAGATCTCCTTTGCTTAAGCTGCAGAGGGTCTGAGCGACACGTCTTTGTTGGTCACATGAAAAGCCTGCTCATGCAGGTGGAGACATGGGTTCTGTGTACCGCATTTAAAGTCATTTGGAGCGAAATCCTGTCTTGGGACATGTATGTTAAATTCTTCTGGCCACATCTGCCGCTAAATGGACTGGTGTTTTCATGGTTACCGTTTTGGGGGTGGTTGAAGGACCGTACTCATACAACTTCATCTTACAAGGACAAAACCTGGCTCGTTATGACAAGCTCGGGTTCTTCTCTGAAAGTGGCCTGAATGGAAAACAACCCTGTCTGTTGCTACAGTAGGATCGTCCTGTTGCTGCTGGAGTGTCTGGATAAGCCACAGAGTGCAGTCAGAAACCACAGATAATGTATATGCTGCCTAAGAGAGAATGTGCGGTTCCTTCTCTCATCTGTCCTGACTGTCTTAGCTGCAGGCTTAGCTAGGAGAGACAAAATGGAACATGGCAGATCTTACAGTGCCTGTATCCTTGGAGAGAAAGAACATTGCTTTAGCCTTTGAAATCGCTCTGGAGAAATACTTAAAACTATACAAAAGCATCTTCCTTTCTGCTGGCAACAGGATGTGTGAGTGGTACCTTGTGATACCATGGAAGAAGAGTGTGTTTGATAAGACATGTGGAAGTCCAGTGCTAGATTCTCTGGTGGGTTCAATTTCTGATAATCAGAGCATAAAGGAAACTTTTGGATACTCAGCTCACCCACGGCACAGTTGGGTGGGATGTTGGCTGCTTCCAAACAGAGCAACATTTGTACTGACCTGAGAGTGTTGCTCCTAAGTCCTCATCCTTCTCAGGGATGTCAGATCAGTCCATGTGTTCTTCCTCAGGAACCTTGGTTTACTTTTTGTGGTACAGGGTTCAGAGAAGGGTTGATGAATGTCCAGGTGTCACCTCAGCATAGAATGAGGTTACCTTGAGCATATATCTGTGCCTGGAGCTTAGAAGCATTCCCAAAGTCTCCAGTTCAGGGTGGCTCTGGAGACCACTATAAAGGCGTCATCTTCACTAGTTTTAAAATAATGAACACAGGACAGGCAAGTTGCTGCCTTCAACACCTATTCCTACTGTTCAACTTGCTTTCTCAAAAAGGATGAGAAGAAAGAGTATTTGCCATGCTAATTCTGATCCCACTTGTGAGTATTCTGAGTGAGGAAATGTGACTTGAAGTCTGTTCTTGGGAGAGCCATTGCTGAATAGTGCAAAGGGAACAGATTTGGCCAGAGATGCAAGACTTCATGCTCTGTGGGAGGCAAATCACTTACCGAATCCTTCAGCATATTACTACTACTTCAGTTGTTCCCAGAGAGCTCCTCCACCTTGAAGAACTTCAGCCGGCTGTTTCTGAGACATCCAGATACACTGCAAGACTCATCTGACTTGCACCGAGTCTCTAAAAGGGTCCGCAAACAGAGGTTATATTTAATGAATGGGTTGTTTGCCTTAGAGGAGCCCTAAGTATTTAACTTACAGTTGATGATAGGTATTTCTAATTTAAGGGTACAGTTTGTGACATTTGGGGGGAATCTGACTTCCAAAAACAGGACTTCTCTGAAGCATCTCAATGGCCTACCAAAATAATAGGGACAGAAAATGTCACCATACACTTTCAAAACTACAGCTCCCTTTAAAACAAAACAAAACAAATTGGTTACTATTTTGATGTGTCAAATCTATAAATCAGACTTAACATATGTTTTACAATATTTGAAGTAGGGATGGGGTAACTATGGCCTGTGGGATGGATATGATACATAACATTGCTCCATATAAGACATGGCCTCATGATTTTTCATATTATTAGGCAACATAGTGTCATGTGTTAAACGTGTGGCTGCCAGAAGTTTTTGAAAAGTCTGCTTGATCCTCAGTGTTTCTTTACAGGGTGTCTTTTTGTCTTCTCTTTTCCCCTCTGCTTAAAGTGAGTAATAAACAATCACAAAAATGCTTTAGTAACTACTAAACTGCATATAGAATGTATATCTAGAAGGTGGGGAACACCGCTGTCAAAATACTACTGCCCAAATACTAGCTCTTACATAAGGAAGAGGATCAAACATCAGGCTGTGTTCACATATTGTAAACGGAGGAGGCAGAGAATGGAATTGGACACACCTTGAAACATCCATTACTATGAATACGAGGGCTCTAGATAAAGGAAGAGGATTTTCTTACTTAGAAACACGCTTGCTGCAGATGGACCAGTCAAACTGAACTCCTGCATTTGACAGGAATTAAACATTAATATATTACTCTCTTTCAACCTTTGAAACTTCTGCTACTGTTCCTAAAAATAGTTTTGCTTCTCATTAAGTAAGGATCCTGTCTGAAAATGTGGGTGTACCCAACAATGCAGTTGTTCCTTCCCCATTCATTCACTAGCCTGAGTAAGCTGTATTGCAGAGGTGATCATCCAAGCCTGCCATTCTATCTCAGACAAATTCCGACGTGGAAATTTTGCCCAAGCAAGAGGGTCCAGACTTAGATCTTACAATATAACTTCAGCTTTCCCAAAGAAAGTGAACTGAAGTCTTCCTTTAATTCAAAATACCAGATCAAATGATGGAACTTGGGTATAAAGGAGTGAATTTACAACATCACCAACTAGAACATTTTTGTGTGAAACAGTCTGACTTCAGAACAGAGAGTAAGGGATATGGCAACTACACCTCCACATCTATAATTTTACTTAATTTTACCCAGAGATAACTGAGGTGTTCACCCCTTCCGTATAGAACAGTGCTTACTTCAAATTATCTCTCACTTGCCATGGGATCAGGGTATGAACATAGAGACTGGGAAGTGGAGTTCACACCAAGCTCGCCCTTAGCAGGATCACCCGGATCACCTGCAGCGGACCCACCGATTGCCCTTTTACTTCTGTGAATTTGCAGTCTAAATATCACAAATCGGTGCACAAAGATAAGCTCCAGGTCCCTGGTCTCAGTGGCTGCAGATGAGGAATATGCCACCATTGCGTTCATGGTGATATGGTGATTTACGGCAGCTGAAGCTCTGACTCAGAGTTGATTAGGAGGTTGTTTATGTATGTCTGATTTTTTTTTTCCTTTTTTTTTTTTTTCTCAAACCTTATGTCCTCTGAAGGCTTTTCTGTGTTGTGGTATAAGATTGCCTTTGAGCAGTACCTCAGGAAATGTAATCAGTCAGTTATTTATCATGTCTATCACGTCCTTCCATATAAATATATTGAATCTTAAGTGGGATATTCAAAGAACTTTTTTCTCATTTTTTCAAGGCTAAACTGCTTTTAAATGACTTTTTTTTTTTTTTGTTCCTGTTCAATGTGTCAATGGAAGCAGAGAGGAATTTCTGTGGATAGTCTGTGCCTTTAGCCAATGAATCAATAAAGCAATCCAATATTAATTTCAGCTGCAGATAAATGAATGTTTTCTAATGGTTTCAGGAGAGCAAAGGTTAAAATTTAATCCTATTTATCTAAAGAACAAGTATTGAAGTGTTTCTACTTCGAGTAGAGGCTTTTCTTAGTAACAGACTTGATAAGAGGAAAAATATTTTCCTTCTCTGCCTTTGATGCAGCATGATTAATATCCCAGTGCTGAATTCTGTATTATTTTAATTAAATAATGGTTTTACTATTTTGCAGGAAATACTTGGACAATATAAACATTTCATTACTTTATTGACTTTGTCTGTATTTCTCAGAAGGTAACAGACCCCAGGATTTTTCTGTTCTAAAGGAATAAAGAAAACAAGATTTCTAATCGAGCAGCTGTAGTCCAGTGCCTTCAAAACCAGAAAAGTGATATTGCAAAGAAGTTTAAGACAGCATAATTTTCATTTTTGAAACCTGCTCTTTTGTTGTTTAACAAACACACTTGTTAAGTGATGTACCTGGAGAACTCCTTTGTCTGCTTATATCTGTGATCTTTGCTCTTCATTTACAGTCATGCAGCTTAGGAGAAACATCCAGGGATCGTGGTCAGAAGAACCTCATTTATTTTTAGACTTGCCTTTAGGCTCTCGAACCATTGAACTGCCTCTCCTGCTACAAATTATAAACTGCAGCAATTCTGTCCTTTTACACTGTGATTGTCCTCAATTCAAAATGTAAAGTAACGATGTACCTTCTTGATGTGTGAGGTGCATCGTCTGTGGGTCTCCCATGCTGCTCAACTAAATGCTCCAGTTCTCCTCTTCTGCAGAAGCAGCGCTCCATTTTTATCAAGGAACACTGTGATAAAGGCCCAATTACAGAATCATGGTATCATTTTGTTTGGAAAAGACCTTTAAGATCATCAAATCCTACCATTAACCTAGCACTACCAAGTCCACCTCTGAGTCACGTCCCTAAGATTATACTTGATACCACACAAGGAATATCATGTTTTGTGTATATTCAAATACAGCTTTACAGGTGTCAGTATAACAACTGACATGTATTTGGAGGATGTTGTTTGTTCATTTGTTTTGCTAATGAGTGGATGACTGTTTTACTTGTTCTCTAGCACAGAGGATCCATGAGGAGAAAAATCTTTTGTCCCATGAATGAAAACAGAAATTTCAAATGGACCTCTGACTTACATCAGTCACCAAAGACTTCATCGTCCTGCCTCAGAGCTTGAACCACTGGCTCTGTGCTGCTCTTAGTGCATCCATTTAAATCATCATATTAATCCATGTGACTGAGACATAGTGAGAGCAAGGGCTGGACACAGGTCTTTTTGAACCCTTGTCTCGCTGCATTAATCTGCAAGGTGGCTCTGAAAGATGACTAACTTGAGGAAAAGAGAGATTTTTCATATTTCCTTTCACACTGGACAGTTTTCAGGAGCCTTTCAAGGGAAGGAATAAAACCCTCCTGCTAAGCACAGGGCGGCATGCGTTGGAAACAGGAAACACTGCAGCCTTTACGGTGGTGGGCACAGAAGCAGCATAGAAATGGACACTGGCCTCCTCCATGGCTGCTGGGATGGGGAGAACTCGTGGGACAGATGCATCATCTACCAGGCTGCGCTCAAGCTGCTCCTGCCCCAACCAGCTGTACCAGACTGAAGCACAGGAGGTTTCATCTGAATACGAGAAGAAACTTCTTTACTCTGAGAGTGCCAGAGCACTGGAACAGGCTGCCCAGAGAGGCTGTGGAGTCTCCTTCTCTGGAGACATTCAAAACCCTCCTGGACACCTTCCTGTGTGATCTGCTCTGGGTGAACCTGCTTTAGCAGGTGGGTTGGACTGGATGATCTCCAGAGGTCCCTTCCAGCCCCAACCGTTCTGTGACTCTGTGATTCTGTGAATGTCACAAAACATCACACTCGGCCCCAGCTGATTCTTTCCACCATCGTGCTCTCCCTACCGAGAGGGCAAGAGTGGGAACCTCCTGGTCGTTTAACACCTTCCTCACAGCAGGCTGCTGGAGGAACCTGGCCCCTGGCAGCCCCCTCGGATGGGCCACAGGCCGAGGTGGGGCACTTGCCCCTCCACTCACCCCTCCGCTGGGTCTGTGTGGCACAGCCATGGCTCGGGTTGTGTCTGACTCATTTACAGCACTAAAGAGGCTTTATTGGCCGCTTTGCTGCCCATTCTGCCATCCCCTGCTTGATTTCCATGCATGCCTCCTTGGCAAGAAGCCAGCATTTTGTTTACCTCTCCAAAGAAGATTCATTAATATGTTTTCCCTGTTTATTTGTGTGTCATTTACCCTGCATAGGTAATTTTGCTTTCCTAATCTTTTTTTTCGGCTGGGGAATGGGGGAGGTTTTTTTATATCATTGATATATTGGTGAGTTAAGCAATTGTTTGCAAAATGAACCACATACTGTTTGTGGTTTAGGGATTCCTTCTCTTTTTTTTTTTCTTTTAAGTTTCTGAGCCTAGTTTTGCTAGCAGTTATTTCTATGCAGCCCCACTGAAGTCAACAAAATTGCTTACTTATGACAGAGCATCGTGTTAATCCCACTGTAATTTTCTCTCTAGCCTTTTTTAAAAGAGTGTATTTATGTGGAATACCAACACTGCTAGCATCGATAGACCTGTAAGAGGGCTAGATCCAAGGTGAATGTCAGCAAATGAAGCCCTGTATTTCTAAACTGTCAGGATAAGATAACCTGAGAACTTTAAATGAAACAGTGCTGGAGATGGCAATCTGCATTAACATTACACTGCTGCCCAAAGCACTAGTGCTATTTTAGCAGAGAAATCAGACTCAGGGTTTTGATGGTGCAAACAGGCTGATCAAACGAAGTGGTGAGAAAGCAATAATTTCACAACTTTCACTGTGCTGTTCTACAAGTGGTGCAATATTTTTTTGTATTTTTAAATGATGAGATGACAATGAAGTTAGCAGAATTCCTTTCCTTTTTGTTTATGTGCACCAAATGGTTTTTCAAACCCTCTGTGGCCAGTTTGTGTATTCTGGAGGGGCTGTGAAATGAAAAGATGCTAACGAGTGACTCTGCTCACAGTGCACACAGAGTTGTTGATTTTTACAGCAATAACCTGTCACTGCCTGGACCGGGAGAGCCCCTCAGGTGGAGGGGAGCCAGGTAGGACAGATGCCCAACATATTACAGGGGCTTATGGTGGCCCTCACATGGTTATTTAGGCACAGGCGTTCACACAAAGCAAGAAGTGTACCATACGCTTTTCCATTCCTCAATCCCGGAACTTAATTAAATTTTTTGTACAAAGTGTCATTTTGGGATGAAATTATTTTAATAATTTAATCAAACATGTTCAAGGTCAGATTGAGAGAAAGAACTGTTCTGGAAGAAAGATACTTTACATTCAGTGCTACTCTGTCGGGGGATGGCTGAGATCAATTTCCTCTTCCTATAAAGCCATAGCACTAGGGCTTAAGAGATTTATGTTAAAAAAAATCTCATTTCAGGACAGAAAAAATGTGCTTGATCATCTCCCTCCAAGAAAGGAAGTCCTTGTGTAATTAATACCTCCATTTGCTTTCTTTTAGAGTAAAGCATTAGACGATGCTGCGTGATGATGTGTCGTTATATACTCTGTTTCCCCTTCTTTTAGACCAGTGAGCCAAGGTTGGCAATGCAACGTTTTCCACTGGCCCCATGACCACAGCAAGGAGGGTTTTGAAAGCCAGCTTTCAAATTCCCTCCTCAGAAGAGAGACAAATTCAAAAAAAAAAAAAAAGTAAGATCTCTTTGTCATCCTGACTACCTATGTTTCAAGTTTAAAACCTGTTTCCTTGGTAACTAGACTTGCTAGGCTAGTCTGGTCACACCACGCATGCAGGGGCCACCACATACCATCCAACGCTTATTTAGCAGAAACATTTAACATGTTAGATTTTTGCACTGATTTTAAAGGGCGCCTGAAAGACAGAAGATAAACTTTCTCTACTGCTCGCCTCACCTGGTGTGAAAATCTTCTGTGATGCCGGAAGGTATCGTGACAGGGGGTGGTGACAGCCCCTTCAGGAGAGGAAAGATATTCTTCTGCTGGTCTCGCCTTTCTGTAGCGATTCCTTCCTGGATTCCTCCCAAGTGTGGTCAGCTGCAACGCCGCGTTACTGTACTTTTTCTGTCTACCAATGCTGCTGTTGCGGAAGATGGAAGTTCGAAGTTGGCTGTTCATTGCGTGTCTCTGCGCTGTTGTCACATA
This sequence comes from Pampusana beccarii, assembly GCA_013399365.1. Lineage (NCBI taxonomy): Eukaryota > Metazoa > Chordata > Aves > Columbiformes > Columbidae > Pampusana > Pampusana beccarii. The sequence continues at coordinate 1,998,289 of VWYH01004739.1, read as the reverse complement.
GCTGCGTGACGGGCAGCTACTTGGATATTCCTGACTGGCAATTTGACTCTCCACACCCAGACAACGTACACTCATAGCATCTTGGTTGCCTGCCACCCAGCCCATCTGTTGGGTTGACTCTTTGCCTGTTTAAAAGTCAGTCAGACGGGGATGTAGGTGCCAAGAAAATGCGAATTGAGAAGGGGAGTCTGCATAACGCTGCTGGCAGTGTCTTCAGCAAGAGCCTCCTTCTTTGTGGCAGTCATCACTGCCAGATGCCTCCCTACAGTAGGTTACAACTGCTGACATTTGCGTACCAAGAAAAGGATATGCGAAGCAGAGAAAAGGAGGGAAGAGTTTTCGGGGCAGCCTTGGCAACTTGCAAGGTAACCTGTGCTGCTGCAGGTACTCGGCTTGCATCACAACCAAGAGACACATGGAGCTTGCGGGGTATTAAAAGTTACTCGGTAGGAAGGAGAGCATGTTGTCAGTGTGCTAGGGTGAACCTGAGGGGGAGCCCATTACACTTGAGAAGAGAGCCATTGTCCCAGCTGAGATGGCTGCAAGAGGCCAGTAAAGATATTTTTCCTCCTTTTCCATGTGGGAGATCTATACAAGATTGTTAGCCCTGCCTGGGGAGCATTCCTGAATGCAGAGTAGAGATTCAAAGATAAGATCCCTTAAGACAGATCATCTCCTTCTTAGCCACAATTGGGCTGTGCAGTGAAGAGGATTAACTCATATGTGTGTAATCTTTATAATCCAAGTCTGGAGAGTGTCAGGCACATGCATGCTCTCAACACTGTCTATAAATGTATCTTTCACTTGAAGTCTGGCTGACCAGGATTACTCTATCCGCAAGGCCAACTTGTGCATCTGTCTTCTTTGCTTGGACAGCCCTTCATCTCTCCTGAACAAGCATTACTGCTGCTGTCCTTTACACCAGAGGATCAGGTAGCCTTTTTCCATCAGCATTATTATACTTGAATATAGGAGAGAAACACCATCAGAGCTGGTCAGTGGGAATTTCCCATATCAGTGGCTATGGGTCAGCAGTACACTGCAGCCTAGCTAGTATTTCATGGATAATGCATGCCCTTTTTCCGAGGACATGTAGTGATAGCACAAAGGGCAATGGCTTTAAACTGAAAGAGCTAGATTTAGTTTAGATCTAAGGAAGAAGTTTTTCACCATGAGGGTAGTAAAATAGTGGAGCACATTTCCTAGAGAAGTTGTGGATGTCCCATTTGTAGACACATTCAAGGCCAAGCTGGAGAGGGCTCTGAGCAGCCTGATCTAGTGGAAGGTGTCCCTGTCCATGGCAGGGGAGGTGGAACTAGATGATCTTTAAGCTCCCTTCCAACCCAAACCTTTCTATGATTCCATGATTTTCTTTTCTATTCTAACACAGAACATAAATAGACATGTGGAGTTAGTCAGGACTCCAGAATTTTTAAAATAATTCTTTATAAACTGAAGAAAACAATCATCCCAAGTCAGGTGCATAGCTCTGTGTGATCTGAATTACTTTCTTTTGTTTCCAGACTTTTTTTATTTTGTGGGGGTTTTTTGTTTGTTTGTTTTGTTATAAACAAAGACGTGGCTTTCCTGCCTACCGCAGGAAATGCAGTGTGGCACCAGGAGCCTGTAACTAGTGCAGAGCTGATGTCTCTCTCCTTATGAACCTGAGGAAGGAATTTGTGAAAGGCACTGAAACAGTTGCCCAGTCTTCTTTTGGGGGCTTGCTGCAGTGAAAAGACGAGCTTTCGGGTACTGGGCAAGATTATTTTTGTGATCATTCAACTTCTCTTCCACCTTCTGTTATTTTTCCTTTCCGATGTCTTTTGTCCAATGTTTAATCCCCAGGACACAAGCCCAGCTTCCACTATCCCGGAGTAATGTACTGAAAAAGTAATGCACTGCAAGTGATGTCTGATGCTGTACTCTGCTTTCCCTGATGGCTGCAAATGATGGTGAGGAATCTGGTGCTCAACATGTTCACTCTGAGCCAAGAGTTAGGGACCGCTGCCTGAGGGGACAAGAAGCAGATTTAGTGTGCCTACTTGTCAGTTAATAGCTAGCCTTATGTTGTACAGTAACCGCTCTACTTGCTCACTACAAGGGAAAACAAAAAAACAGTTAGAAAACAGTAAAAATCCCAAACAACAGTAAGAATTCTCCCTCTCTCCTGTTCTCAGAAGTGTTAGGCAGCATGCTGCAGCTCTAAACATGCATGGTATCAAGTAGTACCAAAATTATTAGGTGCTGATGCTTGAGTAGCCTTTGCAACACCAGTCTGCTTCTCTGTGGTGTGCTAGCCATGTGGGCCACCCTGGTGCCTCTCTCCCCACCCTCATCCCCTTCAGTCCCTCATCCCCACCTTTGGATCCGTAACATGTATCCTGCACAGTCCTCTACCTTGTTAGCAAGATGGGGTTCGACTGGAAGTGGGTGCCCTTGCTTGTCCCCCAGTGTCACTGATCCACTCTCCAGGAGGGTGTTGTGGGGTGCTAGGATGAGTTTTGATGGGGACCAGGACTATAGGGACAGAGGGACTAGTCGGGGTAAAGTGAGCCATGTTTCCAGAAAAAGGAGAAAAGCAGAAAGCCGGGTTGGAAGAGGGGAGTTCAGTAAACCATGGACTGAGAGAGAGAAAGAAAAAAGTGTGGGGAGAAAACAGGAGGAAGAAGAAGAGCAAGCACTGCAGTTCTCATGATGCTACTTTCCTGCAGCCTCTAGTCCAGTGTGAACTCTGCCAAGGAAGTCCCATTGTCTGGAAGACAGAGGTGTTAATACTCTCGTTTTCACCTTGAGCCACATGCAACATGGCAGTTTGCAGTCTCTGTATCATGAAAGATTCAAATGGAAATGTATAAACCCAAGTGTATGCCCAGGTAGTTGGTTGTGAACAGACAAGTCCATCCTGGGCAGAGGAAGAAGCACAGAAGAACAATCAGTGTCACAGAAGAAATACTTAATATTCGGTCTGACTAGTACTAGGAAATATAAAAATTCTAAGAACTGAAAAAAAAGTGTCAAATAGTCTCTTGGTGTTAATATGCTGCAGTCCAGTGAATAAAGTTCCAGTCAATGAAAGCAGCCTTTTAAAATAGCACAGCCTAATTTCTCACTCTTCTTCCGTGTACTCTACAGGGACTCCTGCCAGCAGCTGAACTGCTGCTTTTTGGTCCCAGAAAAATATTGCTTTTTTTCTCTTTCTTTTTTTTGCCCTTAATAAAGACTATCCGGAACTGAGAAAAACAAATATTCTTTATTTAAACTGTTTGTCAAAAGCAGATGAATTATTTTTCACTAGGTCTTTTTCAACAGCAGTTCTGCTGCATCCATTGGTGGCCATAGATTACGGAAGAACTAAATGATCAGTCCTAACCTAGATCCATTTCTCATTCTGGATCACAAATTCTTATGCCGGTGTTTGTAAAATGCAGCCTTTTGAGTTCCAGATTTGGATATTCGGCATTAACACAGTTAAAATCCTTTATAAACCTGTGTAATATATGTATGCTGCATACTCTCTGCATGTTCTGTATATTTTCTTTGTGTAAGCTCTATGCTGTCATTTTATTAAATATCCCCTATCAGTAACACCCTCTTACCCATTTACATCACTGCACTGTGGAGGACGCACTTCTAAAACAGGTCAGCGAAGCTGGAGGCTACAGCAAGAGTGGCTGATGCCGCGGTCATGCACAGCCAAGTTAAGCTAGCAGACATCGCTGTGACTGGAATTAGCCTTTCTCCTTGCCCCTGTGCGTGTTTCCCCCTCCACCCTTGGTGCCACCACCAGGTTTCACGCAGCTGCCCAGCGTGCTGTGTAGGGAAACCCATCCAGGAGAAAGCTATGCCAGGGAAAGGGGGGACATTCCCTGCTCTGGTCCACTGCGTCGACGCGCACCTTCTGATGCCAGAACAAGGGAGAAGGCAATGTTGAATCAGAAAAAAAATGAGGGTTATGAGAGAATGGGACTGCTTCTCTTGGCCTCAGTGCCGGACCAAACTGTTTGTGGAACTAAAGCTGCTGAGTGCCAGGTCTGGATCTCTTGAATTAACACAGTTAAACCATGAATAAAATCTTATTCTGGCAGAGAATTTTATCTGGCCTACAGTAAGCAGCATCCATTGCTTATTCAGTCAGGTTCCTGGAATACAGGCAATAAATATATATAGATATATTTTTTAATTGTTTTTGAGAAAGTTTGTATAATAATGCTTGACTACAGCAAGTTGTCTCCAATCTGAGTCAGGCTGCATTCCCTTTTCTTGCACTCCAAACAGAGATATTAGGGGCCAACACATACATTGTGACCTATTTTGGGGGAACCTTAATTGTCCCCATGAATCGACAATGTCCTGCAGTGGTCACTGCTGGTGTCTTGGGTATTTCCTACAGTATGGTGCACTCAGTGTGTGTCGTGGACAGGAGACAACTGCGGAGCAGCAGGGACGACAGCCCTTCTGAAAGGTTTTACAGCTGCTGCCCTTCTCTGAGTGGTTCCTTAGCCTGGAGAAAAGGAGGCTGAGGGGAGACCTGATCGCTCTCTGCAACCACCTGAAAGGAGGTTGTAGCATGGAGGGGGTTGGTCTGTTCTCCCAAGGAACAAGTGATAGGACAAGAAGAAATGGCCTCAAGTTGCACCATGGGAGGTTTAGATTGGACATTAGGAAACATTTCATCATGGAAAGGGTTGTCAGGCATTGGAACAGGCTGCCCAGGGAAGTGGTTGAGTCACCATCCCTGGAGGGGTTTAAAAGCTGTATAGATGAGGTTCTTAGGGACGTGGTTTAGTGCAGGTGCTAGGTTAGCAGTTGGACTCAATGATCTTGAGGATCTCTTCCAACCAAAATGATTCTATGGTTCTATTATTCCCACAGTCTTCCACTCCAAAAGAAAAATGAGGCTAATGTGAGGGTCTACAGTAAAAGACTTTTTGTCAGATGCTTGGATGGTTACGATTTAGACCCTCGCTGGCTTTACTGGTGTGGGTAAGCACAGCTTTTGCCCCACACTGTTAGACTAGAGCTGTTTGCATAATGCCTCTGAGTGAGGTGGCCATGTATGAGGCAAAGTCCAGGATGGCCAGGCCTCAGTGGAAATACAGGGTGTTTCAAAAAGATGGACCCAGTTGGAAATCACTATATCTCTGCAACCATGAACTACCCATGAATTAAACTCTTTCCACTTGAAAGGGCAGGGCACAGAGTTTCAAATGCCTTTCCTGGCGCACAAACCGCCCCCAGCCTCAGTCATTCGTGAGGTGTTGACCCTGAAACACAAGGTGTTTTGCATTCCACAATTCAGCAAGACTGAATCTGTAACTGCAGTGTAGTGCTCGTTTCAATGGTGTTTTGGCATTGATCCGTTGTTAAACTCATTAAACCATTTGTAAACTTTTGTATAATTGTACCATGCCACTATTGTGAAATACACTGCTTTGAAATTGGGTCCGTCTTCCAAACGCTGCAGAACCTCTCACTCAGAAACCCCAAATAAAAAACCAATCCAGATGTCCTACATGTAGGGACGGACCGTGGGTTTTATGGGCTCGGTAATGGCCTCTGAAAGCAACAAAGAAATAAGTCCCTGTTCACAACAGTGTGTAGTGTTGGTGGCTGACAGCCCCCAACAAAACCAGGCTGGGTGATGGGTGGGAGGTCAGCCCAGCGCAGCTCAGCTGAAGTGCTGGCATCTCAGATGCTGTGTTTGAAGGCATTGCAAACCATCCTGGGTTTCTGTAAACAGCTGTAGGTGGACTGTACAGCAATGGGAGACTGCTTTTGTCCCCTGGCTTTGTTCGTTTGACCAGCCTACGGCTATCTTAGGTTGGAGGAAAACACTTCCATTGATATGCAAAATAGTGGCAGTAGAACGAAAAACATAAACTCTCCTACAAACCACAGCGATCAATGTTAGGGTTGTGAAACACTGAGAATATAGATGTACCGCTGAAACACCAGGAAATAAAAATGCTTTCCCATCTTTGTAGCCATTTCCATCCATCTAAAAACTTCTTTCTATTTCTTTTCTTTTATAGAGTCACACAGTGCCCTCCCTCCTCGCTCCCACCCCGTGACCTTTTGTTTTACTATATTTGAGTTGGGAAACATCTCCTTTGGTCGTCAGAGTGTTGCTTTCATTTGCAGTTCTACTTTGTTTTGCAAAATAACTCAGGAATTCTTGATCCAAAGGCAATTGTTTGAAAGCATTTCAGTAAAGCCTGTAAGAAGAAAGACATCTATTCTTCCATTATTCACTTTCTCTGTAATTTTTCCTGTTCTCTTCTTGCCTTTGCCAATGACTATTAATTTGCCCATTTAGAATCCAAGGAAACATAACCTTTATATTTCTGAAAAAAATTTAAAAAAAGTTAAAAAAAAAAAAGTGTTATTTTCTGTCCTTTGCAAGATACCACATGTGCAATTTGCTTCCTGCCTCGGGGTCTGAAATCACCACAACAATGCCTTCTGCCATCAGGGTCTCAGAGGCTTCTCTGCAGCTAAACACTTGAACAAACACTTGAAGTTAAGCCTCTGCGTGGTCTTATTGAAGGGGGTGAAGAAGTATGAATGTACCTTGAAATGCACAGGATTTTTGTATAAACATTCTGAAGATTTGCATTCAAAAGGGAACTGACGCAGTTTTTACACTAAAGTTGCTTTTCACTTGAAATGGCTGTTCAGCTGATAGCAAAATTTCACATCACTCAACATTCCACAAGAAGAGAAACAATAAGCTCCTCAAAGCCAAACTTCCAACTGGATTCTTTTTTTCATTCTCACAAAACATGAACAATTAAGCAAATTGTAGCTGAAGTATTTTTTTAACCAGGAAGAAAAAAAAATAAAAATAAGAGCATTAATCCTAAATCTAAACTGAAAAATGGTATGAAAATGAAGTGAAAAAAAAATCTGCAGAGCTTTTTGTTTGTTTTTCCTGTGTTTTTGAACATAAAACAGCCTACAGATTAGATATGGGGACTCCTGAAGCAAGGTCCAATTCCCCACGTTCAACATGGTTGAGTTCGATATTCAGGTTTGTCCAGACTGTTCTTCTCTTCATTGGAAGGACAGTTTGCAATCCTTGCTTTCTGGAGCTGTAAATGATTGCATAAGCTTTAAAATACTGAAAAGTCCACCTGAAGATCTGTTCATTTTACCTTAGCATAGTCAGATACGTGTCAGGGATCGCTGCACGCCCCCAGAGGTGTTTCCAGGACCACCATGCAGGATGGGTACCATGAAACCAGCTCAGAGGCCCAAGGACTGGAGCTGCCTGATGGAGAACTGCAAATATTTGCATCAGACGAACGCACATAGAAATAGATGAGTAACCTGTTTGTGACTCAGGGAATTCATCAGAAAGTGTTCACACAAAGAGTGAAAGATCAGCCCCCATGTCATTTGGATTAAGATGTCGCTATATTGTTACCTGGGATGAAGCATAAGATTTCTATAAACATCTTCTTCCCCTTGCTGAGGATCAGCCAATTCAAACAACTTGTGTAAGTGGTTTCCATGCTAAAGATGCCTGTGTTTACATCTCGAGCAGCTGTTGCTGTATTTTGGTCCTGTAGAAAACCAAATCAAAACAAAAAACCTATTTAATTTCACATTTGTTACCCTGTTTCCGCTCCTCTTGGACATGGTGGCTGCTTCGTTCATCTGACAGCATCAAAAACAGGCAATTTGGCCAGAGAAGGATTATTCTCACCTAGCAGGACCCCAGGTTTTGGGAAGTGCAGTCGTGTTTCCTCTGCCACCTCCTTCCAGAGATGAGAAAGGAAAGAAAAGAAAAAGGCTATTTTTTCTTTCTAGACTGGCTTTATATGACCTGTACAGAGACATCTTCTACTGACGTCGGACTTAGTCATTGCAGCTCATTTTTTGCCTCTCTCAGTGGCTTGGGGGAAGGATCTGGCAGGCTCGGATAGCATGGTGTGGGATTTATCATCACTTTCTTGAAATTAAATGCCAGAGCAGCTGTCACAGCTTCATTAGGCACCTCCAGTATGACGCCTTGGAGAGTGCCTTCCAGATAGGGTACCCGGGATTGGGGGGGTTCATAATCGAGAATTTAAAAGGAGTTTCTGGCCACCCTAATCAACTGCACTGAGTTTCCTGAAAGAAGACCAGGGTCCTTATTTCTCCCTTAAGAATGAAATGTTAAGTCCCATTCTTCAGTGTTTTTTCCTTTCCATACACAAATATGCAAATATACAAATCCCTCCTTGTATAACTCTGATAGCCTGAGTACTTCAAGCAGATACAAGCATAAGAAAGAACGTAGCTGTTTATCTCTTATTCATTTTGCAACTCGTATGACCCTGGCAAGATTTTTTTTCTTTAAAATTTTGAACCTGTATGTTAAAGAACCTCCTCTTTCCTAGCTAGTTCAAGTCAGGTCTGATGAAAGCCACCTTTGATTCGATTTTTTGTTTTCATTAAACGTCTTTTTGAACTTTGGTGTGGGTGACTGACCTTTAGAATAAAAAGCTATAGTGGTGCAATGCAGCTAGAAGCATTAAACAAGTGTACTGACAGTTAAATGAAAAGTGACTGGCTCGGCTGAGGTACACCTGTCACATTAACGCTGCCAGGGGAACTTGGTGCTCACATGTTTGGTTCCCCCCTGCCCCCCATAAATCTCAGTTACATGAATTTGCTAGGGGGATTTACATCTGCAATTCTGGCTTCAGAGGCACCCCGCACGATATTTAAAGGGGCTCTGCTTCCTTTTCTCTGGAATGCAGGATCAAGAGAGGGCTTTTACATTAAAAATGAAAAACTAAATCAAACGGCAGTGGCTTATTCTTTAAAGTAAACGAAGGCTATCAGTGTCAGCTACAGCAGCAGTCAGGTGCGGGCTGACAGAAGAGAGTGAAGAAATTTTTCCTAACAGAGGAAATTATGGGCATTTGTTTACTTTTTCCAGAGAGAAAATGATATTTTAAAGGATGCAGGCTTATCTTTAATAAAAATAACAACAACAACAACAGAAGGCAGACTTGTTTGCAGTAAAACCGTTGAACATCATCCAGCTTACAGCCCTGCTCAGAAAAGTGCTGAGCAACCCAAGTTCAAAGAGGTCAGTAGAAAATTAGGTGATGGTGTCAGAATCAAGCCCAAGGGCAGGATGAGACAGTGTTTTAGGGAATGACTCCTAGATTTATCATTAATTAAGCTGTAGTTGGATAACTCCAGCCCCATACGCAATTTTGCCAATAGTTAAAACTATTTTGCACAGTCATACTAAAGGACACAGTAATTTGCTGGTCTTGCTGCTGTTTATTTTGATTCTTTGTGGAAACAAAGCTTCAGTTTCATTTCTCGGGCTGCCTGGATTTTGTCAACTGTTTCGGGTTTCTTAACCCCATGCTAAATTACTGTGGTTTTGACTATTGTTTACTCCATCAGGGGTTAACTCCGATGCAGCACAGTACAAAAATGGAGCACGCCAATGAAAAAAAGTCTCTCCTATGAAAATGGCAAAAATCAGAAGGAACTATATTTTCATATAATGGCAGGTATGTATCAAAAAAGGAACTTTAGTACTTAACAGTTTTAAGGTCTTATCCTCTTATCAGTGAGAAGTCAGTGATTTCAGGCTTCTTACTCCTTTTTTCCTATGCAAGGCTGTTACTATTGCAAAGGAAAGAGCCTGGTCTATCCTTATTTTGAATCATATAGGTAATGCAAAAGAGACAAAACCTGTATGAACAGCAGCATTGCAGTGATTTTATGGCAATGACATTCTGCTATTTGCTCTTGTTTCAGAGCCAGATATAACAAATACTGCTGGCTTAAGAGAAGGTTAGGCGGAGCTGAAGGCAATGCAGGTTGTATGCTGCGAAGTTCTGGAAGGAAAACAACTCTCTGAAGGGTGGCTCAATGTCGTAAAGTTGCCTCTTAGGTGGATTTAAATATTGTATCAGACAGCGGACACAGGCACAGTTTTGTTGCATCCCCTGCTCTGAAGTCCGGCCTGGCCAGGTCGGAGTGCAGCCTCTCACCTCCACCTGCTGAAGTGCCAGCAAAGTGAACACGCACATCTCTGAAAATAACACCACACAGAGAAGTTTTGCTTAGTAACGATGCTCCATTTCTGTCTTTATAACAAGAAGCCTGACTGCATGTGAATAATTTTTACTGATTGCAGTGGTTATCTTCTTATTACTGTTGCTGTTTTTTCAAAGAGTAATGGCAAATTTTTTCAACACAGCTGAGCCAAACAAATAACTGCTACCCCTGAAGGGGCAGACCTCATTTCACCATTTGCCTTCTCTATTTTTTTTTCCCCTCTGCCATGACTCTTTCCCACATCTTCTCATTTCTTTTTCCACTTTAAGACATAATTCCCCTCTCTTCCTCTTTAAGATAACTCCCTCAGTTGGGAAAAAAACAAACCAAAAACCAACCAAAAATGAACATGTAAATACAACAACCCTACTTATTTTGTTTCACTAAATTGTAGTGTCATTTTAGTTAACTGAATTCACTAATCCTCTTGGTTGTCCCTAGGTACTACTGGACAAACAGCACAGCTGGCACAAGCTAAGTGACAGACGTGGGTGTCCAAACATGGCGAGGGAGTGCAGACTTTCTATTTTCCTGCAGCAGAACAGTTACTTGGCTCATCCTGCTGAACAAAACCGTACCCCCAAAACTTCACCCCAGTAACATTTTTCCCATTAGCAAAGCCAATTTAAGAGGTTCTGATTTTTCCTGTTCCTGTACCCGTTCCCACTCTCCGCCATGTTTCTCCTACTACTTTCTTAGCCGTGCTGATACAACTTTTTGTAGAGATGTGCTGCAAACTGGATCATCTGGATCACTGAAATGATTGAAATCCCTCTTCAAAAGTAGGTGCTTTTTGTTTGGTTGTTTTTTTTTGTTGTTGTTTGTTTGTTTGTTTTTAATCCCTCTGATCCTTCTGGTGATTGTGATCAGAGCACAGCCCAGAGCAGCCCTGTGGCCCTGTCAGTCAGCAGAGCTGAATGGCCACCGAGCTGCAGCTGTGGGCAGGTGAGTTTGCAAAGAAGTGAACCAAGTGTCCAGGGACAGCGGAGTGACAAACTATTTTACACTGTTTTGTCGTTAGGGAAAACAAATGTCTAAGTTCCGTGGATTTAGTTTTTGTTTTCAGTAAAGGCCACGTTGAACGCAGCTGGGTAATGTTCAACAACAGGTGAAGCAGAACTTCTAATCACTGATTTAAGTACAAATTTTTACAGTGACAACAAAAGGCTAAGGACATCAAGGTGACAGCTGTGTTTTTCAGCTTTGATCATATAAATTGAGAACTGGTGCCAGCTGGGAACAGTTCAGCCTCTTCTGGGATCCAGCTTCAACAAAGAAGCAATTTTACTGTGGGAGCTTGTGGACCTTATTGGTTACACCTGACTGACCTGTGTCTAGAAAATGTAGAAATAAAGAATATTTTCCATGTTTGGAATGAAAGCAGTGCTCATCATCATAGCCGTGATTGCTTGGCATAGGAGAACATGAAGTCTGGTATGATATTCTCCAAAGTGCAGATTAAGGAAACCTTCAGACCTAGTGTCTCTTAATAGTTCTTTGTCTAGTGTTACACCCACCCTCAATCAACAACATGTAATGAGCCACCTCACGCTGTAATTTATATGCTTATATAAAATACAACTGTCAGCTTAGATGTTTATATGAGATACAGGTTTTTGTTTGTAAAGAATATATACACTGAAAGCTGAATTCTTTGAACACCAGGCAGAAGGGAACATTTTCTCCCCGCTGGGTTAATGACTTGTTTGTATTAAATAAAGAAATCGTTCCTAGCAAGTTTCTGTTTACAGGGAGATGACTCCACCTCGCTATCTGAAAGGGACGTTAATAAGTCTCAAAGTTAGATGGGGAGGGCCAATAACCCTTCAGCAGAAGTGTCAAAATTATCACTGTGATTGAATTGCAGACCACAGGTATCTGTGATGAGTTAAAGGTTTGAGTATGACCTCAACAGGAGTCTGAATACACATGATCTTTGCAATCAAATAGATTTTGTTCTTATATTCATCCTAAGAACAGTGTGTATGTGAACATCTTAGCAGCACTCAAAGCAAAAAAGAAGAAAAATGTCTTTGAGCAGATCTAAAGTACACACATACATAATCATGATTCCCCTTTTGTTTCTTTCAATTTGAAATTAAACCAGGTAATTAGTCTGTAACTATTTGAACCACTGTAAATAATTGCTTCAAATAACTATTTCTGCATATACGTTGTACCTATTTTTAAATGCCTGTCTTGAGCTAAAGTTAATTTTAGGGTAAGTCAAACATCAAGGCATTTTTTTCCTTTGGATGTGGTGACCCTTAAATCTTGCGTTGTTTATCACTTTTCTGTGCTATCACCACTGTGAACAAGTTTTGGAGGACTGAAGAGTTAGTATTCCTTCTGTAAGTTATTAAACTGATTTGAAATACAGAGCATCACTGCAAAGAAAACCTCTTTCGATAAGCAGTGTTAGCCAGAGTCTCAAAGTCTTTTACTGATATAAGAGAGTGCTTGTGCTGAATCCTAGATGGTCATAGATGAACCATATTTTCATAGTAAGAGATTAAAATATTTTTTAAAAAATCTCAAATGCATGATTAAATAAAATAAAAAGCAATGCAGTGCAAGCTGGTTGTTATTAACACATATAACAATAATATGGAATATATTACATTTTTAATTGTGTGAATAATGAAGGAAGAATATTTACTCTAGAAATTGCTGCAGGTGTATGACATCTAGGACACATTCTACCTAACTTAACCTCAGTTTAATGTCTGAGTTTCAAGGAGATTTTAGGGCCATTGCAGATGGGAATCTAATCAGAATTACAGGTTCTGTGCCAGAGGTGACAGAACTATTATTTGTTTACAATCAGAGCTGCTTTCTGACCTTCGCCCATTGAAAGCTCTCATTCAGCATTAAAAATCTGAATGTTCTTGCTACTGATGCTTTCCAGACATCTTATTTGTTGTTACTATGACTAAAGCTAAGCTAGGCACACACTGTTTATGGTTCCTACTCACGCTTTGCTAAGCTGGTACTGGTATTGTTATCTCAGACTATTTCTAATGTTATCTAACGCTATTCAATATACTAAGGTCTATTAAAGAGTTAAGATTAAATTTTTGATCTGTACCTGAACCTTAGCAAAACCATTTAGGAAAGCTTCTGTGGAGGTTAGAATTCATTTTCTCTCTGAACAGGTCTGTCTAGCTCTTTCTTGTAGAAACTAAGAGCTTCCAAGGAGTCATTGTGAGGTTTACAATTCTTATGAATAATAGAACCATGGTTGTGACATTGGATTGACTAAAAAAGATTGAAGATACACAGCCTAATGCTTTAGGATCACTGTTAGCTAGGTGGAATTCGGAAAAAGGCCGTGTCTGCAAGGTTATTTCATCTGTCTTAGAAGTTCATGGAAGAATTTCTTTGGTTGTTCCCAAAGATTTATATGGTCTGCTGCTTTTAACTACTATAGACATCATTGGTCTATGAAGACTTATTTTCCAAGCCCCAAGAAACACAGAGCTAACTAAACCAAAAGCTAACAAAGATATAAAGTACGTGGTATCAAAACTTCAAAGCAAGGAGAAAAAAAAAAAGCAGCTGCAACTGTGTGGTTCACAGGAGATTTATTTTCCTAATGTGACTGATTTGACAAAGAGAGTGCTCAGATGGAGCCGTGATGGAAACAGCATAAAACGCTAAGGCTGTCATCTGTGACAGAGGTGTGTTTTTTACTGCAGGATTACCAGGTTGTGTTAGCCAGCCCCGTGCAGAAATGTAATAGAATCAACATTTTGTTGTAATGCAAGTGAGATATTAACCATGTGGGGATACGTGGATATCGCCTAGTTACTTGGGGTGATACCTGGTTTTCTATAGGATTTCAGCAGGGTCTGTAACTGGAGGTAATTTTGTAGCGGGGGCGAGATGTTAGAAAGCTGTTCTAGTAGTGACTAGGATAGATGCTTTGCTGATGACTGGTCGAAACAGGTTCTACTGCTTTCTGGTCTGTTCCAGCTCTAATCTTCCTATGTTTATAAATATTCCATGTTAGACACCTGGTTATAAGAGAAAGCTTTTGTGTTTGTGAGTATAAATCCCCAGGTGAGAGAGGATAAAAAGGTTTAACAAATAGAGATAAGACTGGATGTTCAGGAAATAAGAGCAGAAGAAGATGTGAGAGTAGGAACACAGAAGTGTTCCCCATTTGGGCATCTTCTTGAAGAAGTTGTTCAGGAGGGAGTTAGCAGGAAATTACGATATTACCAGGGAATTTTTTAAACTGGTCAAAAAAAATAATGGATTTTGAAGCTGGGTTCTTTGTCATTTTGAATTAACATCTATAGAATCCTGCTGGCTTAATTGGGGGATGTAAACAATGAATTAGATAGATCCATCATATTCTCCTTTTTTTCTCCCAGGGTCTAAAGACTCTATTTGAAACAGTTTTCTATCTGTTACTAGGACTGTGTTTTTTCCCTTTCCCATAGCTCATGATTGACCCTGAATCAGGTTCCAAGAACAATTGGAACTGTTTTATGAAATCAATAGGAACATTTTATTGTTAGTTTTCCTTGCAGGGCTGCTTTATTTCTTTGTTCCTTACTGTGCTGCTGTGCTCTGATTTTTATTTTTTTGGTTTTTTTTAATTAGAAGACTAGTAATGAATGACGTAAACTGTCTCGTTGGTCAAAGGAAAATTCAAAATATAGGTTCTTAGGAAAATTGCTTTGTTCAGGTAACAAAAAGAACTTCTTTCATTGCTCCTGGGTAGAGGAGGGTGGATGGAAGAAATGAGTGCAGGGGATTTTCCTTCCTTTGAGGCTTTGTTCCTCTCTCTAGATACCTAAACAATACCCTCATAAGGAAGACAGGCTTTACTGCTAGTTTATGAAGAACCTGTTCTCACATGTACAGAGGATCTCCTCTCTTATAAGGTATGAAGAAATGTATCAGATATCCCTGAACTGAAATCAAGTCGTAACTCTGGCAGTCTCTTGAGCAGTCATTACTTGTGAGTGTTCATCTTCTTAGAAAGTTAGGCTTAAAGATACTTACCATTAGATAAGGGAAAATCTTGGCCTTTAAAAGTCTAAGGGAGTTTTGGTGCTGACTTGACTGGAGTCAGGATTTCACCTTGAATATTTAGTCTGTTGGATGTCCTGAATTGCACTATAGAACAGATGCTTTCCAGTCCTTCTCTACCGGCTAATGTCTCCAGATCTTGCAGATCCCTGCACGACTTTAATTCCCTATCCCTCTTTGTCACATGCCCTATAAACTACTTTCTTTGAAAACTACTTCGAAAATAGGTGTGCTCTGCACACAGGTGTTAGACTGATGCGGAGTCTGAGCTGGCAGCCTTCTTGTGATAGGGGCTGTTTATTACTGATTAAATCAAACATCAGACCTGACAGCAGAGTCTATTTATCATTGTAGCCTCCAGAAAAAAGAAACTGGAATTTAATTTCATTATGAGTTTGTCTTAGAATAATTTCATTCAGATTCATGACCCTGCACTCATGTATTGATATTCAAGAGATTAATCTTATTTTAAATGACAGGTGAAAGTTTTCAGATCAGGCATATGGTACATACCTATCTGTGTAGCAAGTCTCTAAATGGATCCTTCCAAGATAATTAACAGATTTCAGGACAGTGACACAGTGATAATAATTCATTCTAGAGTTCAGATACATACTTGATTGGCTTTAATTTAAATACATTAAGATAATAACAATAATGATAATAAATTCTATAATTCAGGCATTGTAAGAGCTTAAAGGCAAGTGTCAGCTTGTTCCGCACCTCCTAGCAGATTAGTTTTCTAATATATGTGTTTTCTAATGAAAGTGTAGTGGCGAAGCTGTAATTTGGGTTATCTGCCAAATGTTCTTATGCCTATTCACATTATAAGCTTCAGCTGGAACTGACACATATTAGTTATTTCCAAAATACACATCAGATTTATTCAGCACACAATGGGACATTTTTAATTTGAGGTGAAGACTCTTGCTCATCATATGACTTTCTCTGTCATTTCATCACAACGAGCTTGTTTTAATAAGTGTGAGTAACTTTATTGATTAAGTAGGGTCTGAGAATACCCAATCTCCTACCATAAGGCTGAATGCTCTAACTGCTTGGCTATTAAGAAGAAAACAAACCTGCGGACCATCATTTCTTCCTCTGAGTAGTCGAGGAGGGACACATAGGGAGGGTTTGGATTGGATCCCAGAGAAAGCTTCGGTGCCAGTCAAATGAGCTCCAAATAGACTTTGAGAGGTTGCCAGTCGCCACCATTATGGTGGTGCCTCTAGACATATGGAACAGCAACATTTCAGATATCTCAATAAACTTCTACCAGCAAATGTAGATCTTAGCGCTTGTCTTAGGCACACACTAAGTCACTATATTGACCATCAAAGAGAAATTTTCTTACTTGCTTTTTGGGCCTAATCTGCAATTTTATACTTCACCTCACCTGTGTTATGACTGCCAACAGGCAACTCTTCTGCATACGCATAGCTCACTGTTTTTGTCATCTTGTGTTCTGCCTTTTATGCAACAGAAAAGAAAGAGGTGCTACTGGTGTGCCTACTTCTGGTGGCAGTAATGTGGAACTCAGCTCTGTGCCACCAACTGGTGCTGAATGTGGTGTTGATACTGACCACAGCCAGGGTTCCCAGAGCCGTGTCCCCCTTTGGATGCCAGGATACATCTTCACAGAAATTAAACAACAAGCTGCTCTGTTATTGTGGCTCTACCTAATCCCTTACTATGCCTTCACTCTGTAGCCGGTCCTACTTACTAGTCCCAGAGCATCTTTTGAAAGTATGCGTTGTCCTATACGTATGTGGTGGGCACCCTTTGATTAGCTGGAGGACTCATGAGCAAGTGCCCTATAGAGCCTTTTGAAAGTATTTTAGTTATTGACAAGAGTAGAGGGAGGATACATAGCTGAGGTGGGGAAAACCCTCAAAATATAGATTAAGAAAAAACCACCTCATCACAAGAACTTTTGATAAAGGAAAGGAAATGTGTCAAATTGTGATTTGAGCCTGAATAGTCAAAACCTTATAATGGAAAAGATATCCAAATAGTTATTCACACTAATAACATTATACGATTCTTATATATGATTCTAACTTTGGGAACTTAGTGAGGATGGTCATAGGGTTTCACTTTGCACCTCCCAGTATGACCCTAAATATTCCCTGAAAGAAGTTTGGTCACAAAAAATGTCAGCTAAAAAAAAAATCTACCATTACAAAAAGCCAGATATTTTCCTCAGTATGGTTAATAAATGAGTTTGTTTCTGATCTTACTTATGCTGGGATAAACGTGGAGAAGCTCTAGTGAGGTCATGGAATTACATTTATGTTCATGCAAAACCAGGGAGAGATCAGAATCAACTATTTTAGGAATGGTTGCCAATATTGTAAACATTTACTATAGTCGTAGTTTTTAAGGAACTGTGCCTTGATACCCTATCTTTAGTGAGTAGTACAATGAACTCAATTAAAACAAAGAAAGTTATTTAGCATTATGTTTACTAAAAATAGATCCTTATGGCCTTAGATTAAACTATGCTTCAGGTGATGAAAGAACAGACTTCTCTGACGTGATGTAATTATTGAGCTATTTCTTTCTGAAACTAAACCTACATGTGGGACTGCTCAGGACCTTAAATGAAATCACTTTTGTCACCTACCTGTTTTCTTGTTTTTCTGTCCACCTTCCTACCTGCCTACAACATGGAAAGGATTAAAAGTAAATATTCTTTATTTCACAGACTTACGAATAGATGATACAGTTTTGTTCTGTCTGCCCTTCTGATTGCACATCAGCAAGCGATTGCAATTGTTTCAGCATAGATATATTTTTGCACAGTAGATCCTATAGACAAATTAAGCAGCTTTCACTTTTTTTTTTATTAAGAAAAAACTCTGTATAATTTTATTCTTGTTTTAAATTTCTAGAAATCCTTTCCCTAACATTTTTCTGATAAACATCAGTATCCATAATGCTAGAGCTAAAAGCATCAGGTTTCTCACTGTGGCAATTAAGCTGCTCTGTGATTAGCAGCAGGTTATGCAATACAATAGAAGACATTGCACCTACTGTTTTGCCTTTTCTCCAAGGGCTGTTAAAGTAACTTTTATATTATCAAGGACAGGAGCACCTTAGCATCTAATAACAAATATAGATCTGTGGTTCTAGAAAAAATACATTTGCTGTGAATACAATTTTTGGCAGTAAATAAGGTGTGCGTAATTTATTATTCAGTCCAAAGCTTTTGAGAGTGAAAATCTTTTTCACTGGAAAACATTCTTCGTAGCTCCTGTATATAAATATGTTTTATTAACGTGTTATCAGTGCTGTGAAACAAAATAAACAATCAGAAACTGGATGAAGCATCATTAGGAGAGAAAGTAGGCAGAGCACTGTTAAATTTATAATACTAGTGAACTAGAACTCAAACCCTCAAAGACATTTAAATGCTTAACTCCTACTGGTTTCAGTAGGAATCA
Source organism: Pampusana beccarii (assembly GCA_013399365.1). Lineage (NCBI taxonomy): Eukaryota > Metazoa > Chordata > Aves > Columbiformes > Columbidae > Pampusana > Pampusana beccarii. Next base: position 1,979,723 of record VWYH01004739.1, on the reverse strand, counting down.
GATATGTTTTTAGAATGTGAGACTGTGCAGGTACTGTAATGAGTACAAGGGAAATGCAATAAATGAATATTTAACACTAATTTTTTCTTTTGACGGGTTTATTTCTTCAGTAGATATTTATTTTTTTAGCAGTTTCATCATACATCATAGCTTAGCGTTATGCATCAGTAGGATATGGCTTTTAGACCAGACTAGATGTATTTGCATCAACATTTCTTATGTTTTGAGGGTTTTCATTGTCAAACCTTTCCTTGGGCTAAGCCTTGGCTGAAGTAAATCTCAACTCAGGAACTGCATTTTATTTCAAAAACACATTCTTAAGGACTTGGATCTCCCTTTTCAGATCAAGAGGTGGCAAGGTGACATCAGTGACATTGCTCTGCTGTGTTACTTTCTCTTCTTACTCTGACACCCTCTCCTCCTCCTCCTCCCTCCACCCCCTCATCTGTCCCTCTGGGTAAATGTTTGCAGGTTAGGCAATGAATGAGGTAGCATTTGCTGTCTAACACTCTCTGATCTGATTCCACAAATAGTTTCCCAGGCACAGAGTCCAGCGAAGATCAATGAGATCATTCACATAAGCAAATAAAGATCTGTAGGATCAGGCCCTTGATCGCCTCTTCTCTTCTCTTGGGACTAACTTCCTTTCCCAGCACCACCGTAACAACACTCTTCAGCATCTCTTTCTTTTATTGTTTTCCTGCCAGTTTGCCCATTTGATCTTCTATTTCATCCCTTAACTTCCTTGAAAGCCCCATCTGTCCTTCTCCTTCCCAAAGGCTGGGGATTTTTAAAAAGTGAAAACTCAGGTAAAATCAGTTAAAACGGTTGATTCCTCTTATGTTTAACTGCTGGAACATGATTTCTTCTCTGGGGCCTGATGTGTTAGTACACGCTTCCTCCAGAGTCTTTCTATGCTGCAATGATTCAGCTGCCACACTCACTGTGCCACAGAGAATTATCACTATCACTGAAAAATCAGTCTTCTATTTCTGCACATCTATACACATCAAGAGCATCATTTTTACAGTGGGTTGCATCATGTGATGTCAGAGCTTTAAAGAGAACAATTTCTTAGTGGGAAACACAGAGAAAACACCAAAGAGCCCCGAGCTGCTTCATTTGAAGTCAATAGAGGTTTGGACACTGACTTCAGTGGGAACAGAAGTGGGTCCCCAGACTTCAACCGCATGGCCTCAGAGGGGCTGATTTACACAAACACTGCTAATTAAAATAAATAATACATTCCCCAAAGTAGTAAGGAGAAGAGCATATAAACACCAAAATACTTCCCCCTGTGCCACCAGTACCTTTATGCCTTGTTGCCCCCATTCAGTCCTTTTAAAAGGTGATACTTTCAGCCCCAAGAAAACCTCTCTTTGGTAAGAGAAGTATTTTCAGAAGGGAGCCTTGGGAGATCAGTGACAAGGGGAGTCACATAGGAGAGGGTTCTAGCGGAATTTGAAGAAAAAGGTGTGGAGCCAGAGGCTGTGGGGACAGTCAGAGAGGAAAAGTGTTTCAATGCTTACTCTCCATTTTGAGAACTAGAAGTTAGGGCTTGTCATAGATTGGTTCATGTGGCAAAGCCTGCAAATGACACCCGGCTGTCATGTAGCCTGTAAATATAGCCAGTTTCTAGCAAAGGACCTGTGAGGACCCCAAAGGTCTCCCACACTTGCTTTAGAAGACTTCTGAAAGGGAGAAGGTTCTTTTGCAGGGACCAGATGTTTTGCAGAAATTCGAGAGAGCCATGAGCACATTCCCGTCGTGCCATGGCTGAGCACAGGCTACATGTATGTAACTTGTTAAGGGCCAAGGTGGGGGTTTGCACGCAGGCCATCAGCTACCATGTCAGTGGTCTTAATCTGGTTATATGGTCAACAGACAGACAGCTAGACCCAATATGTCTTCCATTAGAAAAATCCAGCAAGTACCTCCGAACACCTGGCCGCTGGTATTTTTGTAGACAGCAAATAGCGGTGTCACGTTCATCCTGAGACACTTTATATGGAAAAATAAGAAGAGCTGCCACCCTGAACAGCACATGTCACTTTCAGACCAGTATCACATCCTTGCTCTTGTTATTGTCTACGACACCTGTGAGCTGTCCTCTCCGACTTGTGAATGGAGATGGGATTGGATTCTGTGAATGCCAATTCAATGGGGACAAGTAGCATGACAGATGGAGAGAAAATAATCAAATATAGGCCACAAGCTTTTACCCAAATCTATTCCTGTCATTTACTTAATAAATTGTATTTTATTCCTTTGCATTAACCCTGAATGGCTAAGTAAGCTTGTATAATGGCGTTATTTGTTACTGGCAAATTATTGGCTAAACGGCTGTGTTTCTGTATGGAGAAGTCAAAAAAAAAAGTGTAAAAATGGTGAACTAGCTGTTCCTGTGCTTACAACCATTATATTCCCTGTGGACATGTTGACAAAGATCTTAATGGTTTTGAACCAGCTATTTCTGTGCTCATGGCTATTAGAAAGTCTCCACTGAGAAGCCAAAGGAGTTTATAATGGTTATGAACCAGCTATTTCTGTGCTCATGGTTATTACAGATTCCGAAGAAATGAAGTTTATCATGTTCATGAACCGCGTGTTTTTGTCTCCCAGTAACTATAAAGTCTACTGAGAAAGTGAAAGAGTTTGTAATGGTCACACATGAGCTATTTCTAGGCTCAGTGCTATTACTCACTCAGATAAGAAGCCAAAAGTTCACAAAGTGGTATTTCTTTCGCCCTTGGCAAACTCCATGTAGAAACTGATAAATCTACTAATGTTTCTCAGAAAACCACACTCCAATTCACAATAACACCTCTCAGAGTACTACAGTGGTGCAAAGTCTCTGCTCTGCTCAGAGCCTCCGTGGCAACTTGCCAGGAGCCTGAGGGCTGCAACTCGTTTATATATGCATTTACATAAATTTACATGAATTTTGTGTCAATTTGTATTCCGTCAATGTTACAATGAAACCTATTCTGAAGAGAATAACATATAGCTAACTGACTAACGCTAAAACTGCTTTTCTCTTTTTTCGTTATACTTCTTTCGCTCTCATTTTCTTTGCAGCTTTCTAATACCTGTTCCTTAGCTGGATTGGCTTCCAGTCTCAGGGAAAGTCTGTTTTGCAGGGCAAAGAAAACCCTGTTTCATCTACATTTGATGGCAGGGAAGCAGAGAGTTGTAGCTTCAGCAAATTGCTTATGCTTTTCACTTAGCAATCTCCCCAAGCACCAGTGACTAATATACATATTAAAGAGGGCAGCGCTAGCGCAGTCCCTTGCTGACCTCCACATGTGAAGCCCTCAGAATATTCATGAGATTTTAAATATACACTTAAAAAAAGTCCTGAAAATCAGAAGTAATAGGTCTTTTTCTGTTAAAAAGACTGCTAAGGTAGAGCTTTACAGATAAGAATAACTCAGTGGACTGAATTAGTCATTCAATAGCAAAAGTCCCCCTTGTGACAGGATCTCTTAGAAATTAATGTACTTTGATGCCATTATGTACCTTTGCCTCCTCTTAAGGATGCACAGTTTATATAATGCTTTTTTATTCTTCAGTGCAGCTTTCAACAAAGGTCACTATGACTTCAGATAATTATCTGTATGAACCACAACCTCATATTCCACTTTCTGCCGTCCTCATGAAACCACTAGCTTTGAGATGAGAAGAGCTCCCCACTTGTTGCTTGAGGGTATGACAATATTTTAAAGTGGAGATGGATTTAAATCTTGTGTGGTTTTGCTGAGGTCAGGAATCAACTAATAGCTTTAAAGACTCAAGATCCATCTGCAATTACCTAGCACTCAAACAGCTGATAACACTTACTTTAGAAGCCTTGCTAGGGTAGGGGAAAGTGGTGGAAGAGGCTACCACTAACCACCATCAGCTTCAGTGTCTGAAGGTGTTGCAAGTACACTGGCTGTTTAAGACCTATTTTTAAAATGTTTTCAGCTTTCTGCTGCTATGATCTAGTTAGCACGTAGCTTGTGTTGGTGAACGGCTGCAGCAATAAAAGCATTTTTTAACAGCATTGCTCGTTTGAGTGACCAGGCATTCACATCTAGGCGTGTGTCACCGGAGTACGTGTAATACACTACTCTTCACCGGAAGTGGAAACTTCAAAACTTATATTTTAAATTGCATAGGAAAAGCATTAAACATACTGGGTAGGAATTTACCAGGTTGGGCCAAAAGTCCTTTAGTTCAGGACCTTGCCTGGTGATTTGGAAGTCTTCCAGATCTGTTCTTCTTCAGTGTAAACCAACAAGAATGGTGACTGGGCACAAATGCACAAGGAAAATAAAAGCAATTGGTTACCGTATTGTGGGTTTTCCTGTGCTTGGCCTCCAACTGTCTGGCAATCTTTGGAACAAGGACTGACTGATATCAGGTGGTGTATCAGCATCTGAGCATGGAACAGTCCTGATGGATTTTTATTCCATTACTTTATTTAATTGCTTTTTGAGCCCATTCACAGCTGTGCTCCCAATTTTAGGGTGGAAGTAGCAGTGAATAAACATTTGTTTCCTTTCTCTGCAGAGTCTGTGGGAGTGAAACATGAAGGAGGATATAGAGAGGGAGCATTTAAGCTAATTGAACATACACAAGTCTATGGGACTGGATGGAAAGCACCCGAGGCTGCTCAAGGAGCTGTTTGGTGTCATTGTGAGGCCCCTCTCTGTCATCTTTGAGACATCATGGCATTTGAGGGATGTTCCTGATGGCTGGGACATCTGTCCTTGGAAATACTGAAAACTCAGAGATTTGGACTGTATAGTCTCCAGAAATCTCTTCCTAAGTGTGTGCAATGGGAGTCTGTCAGTTGTTCAGAACACTTCATAGCGTGTATCTGATTCATCACCTTGGTGAAAGACATTCCACAGGCAGACAGAACTAAACTGTTTAATTGTAAATGACATGAACACTAGCATTACAGGGAAAATATAAATAAATCAATATGTGGTGTTAGATTGACCTTTGTGCAAGTATCTCACTATGCTTAAACTATACCTTGCTCCTCATGAACTCAAAATGATTTGCAGACAAGAAATGAGTCTTAGTCATTCTGTGGCGAAAGGAAGTGTCCTGTTTGCAGAGACAGGTAAAGAGAATCACCAGGTGGCTGAATGACTGAGCCGGGGCTGCAAGAAGCAGAAAGGTCAGGTTGGGTCAGTGGGGATGCCACAGCATACAGAGAAGAAGACAGAAGCTTGTCCTATGTGCCTCTGTGCAAAGGGCAAGTCACAAGCGGGTCTTCCACTGCAGCAGATGCTAGCATCTTCAAGAGAAGAATGAGAAGGCAGAGTAAGAGGTCTCTCCTACTACATCGGGAGGACATTGTGCCTTCTTCAGGTGGAGGGCCCTCCGGAGCTCCAGCTGACTCACTTAGCGCGGCTGCCAGTTTTGTGTGCTAAGAGACCGGCCTTTTTCCCGAACTTGGCCCTTCCAGGGGCTGGCCTTCCACCATTTAAAAAGATGTCTCTCATTTCGGTAGTGCATGGGGAAAGAGAAGGTTGGATTAGCCAGTCAAACGATCAGAGATTCACAGTGCAATGCTAAGCAGCATAAGTGTTGATTAAATGTTGCTCTAAGTGCAAAATTCAACCTGGGGAAATCCTTTAACAAAAAGTAACTACCAAGATGAGAAGAAATAAGGTTCTTTTTGTGTTGTCTGAAGATCACACTGAATTGAATACCTCAGGAAAAAGATAATAATGAGTTTGGCTTCATGTTTCAGATTGCTGCTTTAAAGACAATATTTCTTCAGAGTTCTGCTTTGTAATGCAGAAAAGAAATTTCATGCAAGCAAGGAAACTTAAAAAAAAAATCGATAACAGCTATAAAAAGAGCAAATGGTTGACACACCTGGGCAACTGAGGGTCGGTTGTGAAACAAGAGAGGACTATGTGCAAGGTAGAGTTTTGACTTGTGGCATCCAGACAGCCGCTTCTGTCAGAGCCAGGATGTTTTAAGAGAGGTTCTTTATTGGACCTCTCTGGAAACCTCCACCTGGCTCAGTAGCTCGTGCCTAGGACACATCTACAGCTTCTTATGGGGTCTGGAGCTCCAGGTGCAGCTAGAGAGAGAAACTGGCTCCCCTGCACCTCCAGGCAATGATGCGGGGACGATGGCAGATGACAGGCATAAAACATTCTTTCTAAAATATATAGTTTGGAGTCTCCCAGTTCCCATACTGACGTGCTGCTTGAAGGCTGAAGGACCTGGCTAGAGTGAGGTGGGGGACAGGGGATAAGCCAGGGAGGTACCAGGAGTGCTCTCTCACTCAGAGCAACATGTGGGAGACTCGATCTAAGCTACCTATACTGAATGCCTCTTCGTTCATCAAAGCCACATTATGGTTTGAAATCAAGGTCTATATGCTTGATAACAGCCAACAGCAGTTTACATTTTATGTAACTCCTTTAAAACCAAAAATTTTCATATATTTTTTGCAGACTTTATACAGAAATGATCAAATCGTTGCTGAAACATGAAAAGCTACATTAGAAATGTACTGCCCAGGAGAACTGTAACTAAATTTCCCTCCGTGCTCGACATCTTTGGGTATGTGGAGATTGCCACTTTCCATAAGCCTAACACAGGCTAAAAACTTGCTACGTGGGAACAATACTTGCTGCTTGCCGTGTATGTAATATGTAATAAACGGGTCCTATGCAACGCAAAACAGAAGTGACAGGGGTCTGAGACTGGACCGAGGCACAATTTCTGTATTTTCAGCTGGCTGACTTCTTACAGTCTTTTGTGGACTGTGACTGACCATTGGCTCAGTGGCCAAGTCAGGATGAGAAGCTGGGATACACCCACTAAAAGGCAGAAGCTGTCACTTTGTGGAAGGAGCAGAAAAATGGTTTTGCATGGATCAGATAGCAGTGATCACCATAAGGCATGTCACAATATACACAGAGGTGTCTCTGTTGGTTACAGCAGACTGTCAGCTGGAGGCCTGCGTACAAATGGAGCGGATGATTGAAATAAGTCTAATATGACTCCCAAAAAATGTTGAGAAAAAATTTATAGTAAGAAATGTGAAAGTACAGTAAATAACATTATTTTTTCTACAAATGCAACAAAAATATTTTCATCCACTGTCATACCAATAGGTCACTTCGTTGTGACAGGAAATAAGCAGCATTAGCTTTATGTACTGCAAACATGATATTAGCGTTCCTTCATTAAAAAAAATATATATTTTCTTGAGAGAATTTTTTTTTTTCTGTGTCCATGGGTGCCTCAAGCCGTGGGAATACACGGCTGTTACTGACAGTTCTTGTCCTTATGCTACTGATGCAGCCACAGTACCGTGTCATCACAGAAATGGTGGTGTAGACACAACCAGGGGAATGATGAGCTTTAGTGTGAGGCTGGGAACTTGTCTGGGACAGGGAAGGTGGGAACTATCTAAGCCAGTTTTAGCAAGGCTGAAAGATTTCAGGTGCTATTTCAATCTGTCATCATGACTGCATACAAATGTTAAGGCTGGTACCCATATATGCTGCAGCTGGGAGGATCTCAGAAATATTTTCCATTTCAGTCTCTTGTTCCTTAGCAAAGAATTCCCAAGTTCTCTGTTCTTTATGAATGATGCAAAGGAGAATTCTAACTGCTAGTTCTATTTATTTCAAAAAATGCTTGAACTTAATATGCTATAACTTTAAGTTGGAACAATATGCTCTGTATGTGCAGAAGTCTATGACAGGAAGTATAAGTAAAGAATCATTGATAAATTATTCGGTAAGAAAGGTTGCTCTTATCTGAAGAAAAATGATGACAAAGCAGAACAAATGGAAAGGGATTTATCTTCTGTGTGTATATTAACTCTTAAGCTCCTGATTTCACATTTAATTACAACAAAAGTTATGTTATTCTGTCTTGCTCATGTTCCTTGAAAGGCTTTTCAGGCAACCATAAGCACTATCAGAGAGTCAGAAAATAACAGAGGACCTTTTTTCTGAGATGCTTAGAGTCAGACCTACTCAAAATGGTGAAGGCTGAGTCCAAATTAGAGCAAACATTTTGGGCATTGAAATAATTTTTATGAATCAGTTAAAGTGAGCTATTGAAATGTATTCATACTGACCATAAATCCCATTTGAAATAACATGCTGAAACTAATGGTAACTGATTTGTATATATGAAGGCAACTGAAAAGTACACTAAAGAATGCCTCTTAATATAACGCACGGTTTGGGTGGTGATTTTCAATTCATGTGTTTGCCCTTTAGTTATTTTTCAGAAGTGTTATTACTTAAGGTTTGTTTGGTTTGGGTTTTTTTTTTTCTTTTTAATTGCACAGATTTTTACACTGGAAAATACTGTTATGCTTTCTCTAACAAGAATTTACAGTGTTCAGTATTTTACAGGATAGAGCTCTATCGGCAGAGTACAGCAACCAGGAGAGTTCTCCGCAGTTCATTACTGATAGTGCAATGAAGTGCTCTGTTTATTTTAGACCTCATCTCACACTTGTCTCCAAAGTATCTCAGCAGCTCAATGTTTGAACTTATCTCCCTGTGAAAAGCAAGATTGTTTCTTCTTATGCATGTACTAGCGCTTTATCCAGGGTAGCTTGTGATGTGTCAAGATAGGAAATTTCTATTGCTTCCCTTAGGAAACTGTTCTACCCCAGCAGATCTCCCTGGCAAGCAGTTTTCGCCCGAAACACAGGGTGGCTGATTTTAAGCTGATAGTCTGAATTGTTTCTTCACTGTTAGAAAGCTTTCTGGAAACCTCTTGTATGCACCCAGAATGCAAAAAAAATCATTTATTGGGAAGAAAAAACATCTTAAGCAGCATCTTCTGCTGAATGCCCCAACATTACTGGGTCACGAGAGTATGGAAATTCAATGAGTGGTGAATCATGTGCCTCTGAGCTCCCATTCTGTCAGCAGTTTCCGTTCTTCTGCCTAGCTGATGTGAACAACAATGAATCTGTGCTGATTTACCCAAGGAGAATTTGGCACTGCAGTGTTTTTCTGTTCCTAGATTGAATATTCATTTTTGTTTGTTTTCTTCCCCTTGTGTTACATCTTTTGATTGTTGCGGCTGAGAGAAGACCCAGCACGTGCCACCCAACAGTAACTTCCAGTCAGGAGAGCTGCTGATTTACTTATTCCAAGGGACAGAAACACAAGAAACGTAAACACTGAGGATCAGGGAATCAGAGCTTGCTTCTCACATCCTGGATCCACGAGCAGGATCCCAGCTCTGCACTGAGGGAAGACATGAGTGAGTAGCACATCCCACACGTTGTTAGTCAAGGAAACACATGGGCAGCTGAGGACCAGAGACTCTGAATCCCCTCTCCCCCTGCCCCAGGCAGCTCTGGAGCTGCCTCTCAATCTGTCTAGCCCCTGTGGGAAGTCAGGAGCAGCAAATACTGTTTTCTAGACTGGTCTGTGATTCTGGACATAAATAAATCAAAGTAGAAAACTGATAAGCATGCTGCATTGTTCCTGTGATTGGATGCTTGAGCATATTCAAACTGGAGTATCACTGCCCTGGCATCGCTGCTAAGGAGAGATCAGGGAGGATTACAAAGTATTTTGACATAGTAATAGCTAATCAGCTGGGCAGACTCAGGCTGCCCTGATCAGTTGAAAAGGTAATGGGATTGCTATCAGAAATAAATAAATAAAAAGAGCAGGCTACTCACAGCGCCAGCAAAAACAGACATCAGGCTTTGGGAATATGTGATGATAATAATACTCAGATTATTTTTTTAGAGATTTCACCATCTATTTCCCTGTGAAATCTGTGGAATGTGGGGTTCAAACTTGGGAAGTTCTTGGGAACCAATAACGTGTGCTTGTGACTAAATAGATAGAGTGATGAGAGAGCACCATACAGCAAACTGGTTTCAGTCTTTCCTCTTGGTGCTTGAGCAAAGGAGGTACAAGTGTTTAATATTTGGTATTGATCACTAGGACTCAATCTGCTGAAAGTAACCTGAGCAGTCAGTCCCAGTGCTGGCTAGATTGGCCATCGCTTGGCAATGCTGCTGGAAGATCAGGATGTTATTGATTGCAATTCACGTTGTTTATACATGTCTCTAAAACAGTTAATTTTAGCACAGTGGGAAAGAATGTCTTGCTACACGTGGGACAGTCAGAATGAATGGCTTCATAGAATTTTTAATTACTTTCTTTTATATATCAATTAATAAATGCAGGAGCAGTTTTGCTACTGTCAGAAGACACTTTCAGTGTTGTTTGAAAAGGATGATGACAAAAAGCCGATTAAAATGAATGCTTCTGTGAAGAATGTTCTCTTCACGATAGTGCACACGTTTTTTTTCCCCTTGTCCTTCAACAGGGAATGAAATCTCTTTAGTGGTGCACTGCGTGGGGTATTCCCTTTGTGATCTGAATGCACTGTAGCTCCTTAGAGATGCATTCCTGCACACTTGTGCAAGTTAAAGCGTGCTGATGCTTTTCACTATAATACCAAGGAGCACTAAGCTGGCAGTACTGCTGTTCTCAACTACTTTTACAAGGGATGGTGTGTCTATTGTCAGTATGGAAAGAGAGTTGTGTTTTTTTTTTTTAATTCTTTTCCCCTGCTGCCCCTCCCCATTATGGTTGCATTTGATCATCTTATGATCTTCATTATCTGGAGATTAAAATTGTCCCAGTGAAGTACCATGATCCCCGACAGACAACTGAGGGGCAAGCTCAGAGCAACCAAAGTCCATGTCTTGGTTGCAGCCCAGAGCCTGTTTGTCCTGATGAATTGCTAGGGTGCTTCATGCCCTGGTTCTGGCCTAAATCAGCTGGCATACCCTCAGTCTCTGGGAATGGCTTGGGAGCTTTATGGGGCTGGGATCATTTCCCATAGGCAGCCTGGGTGTGAACAAGCTCCCCTGGAGGCCAAGAGCATTCAGGTGTACGAACATGATCAGTTGTAGGCCAGATGGTCTCGATGCCAGAGTACAGCTGGTGGCATGTTTAATTCCCTCGTTCAGACATGGTGTCCTGTCAAATCCCTCAGACTCCTGGTCACACAAGAATTCAAGTAAAGGAGTGCTTGGCTAAGTAAAAACTACTTTAGAGGTCCGACTACTGTCCTAAATTGGGAGCTATTTACACTTGTGACAATGACAAGTGCCATAGTGCTATAGAATATAAAAGTGATGTAATAATATTACTAACATAAAGTCACTTAGGTTACAAAACCTTGTTAACTAAACTTCTTGCCCTGAGGAAATGCAAATAAATGACCTTGTGCTTACTGAGTTACCTAAAGACAATGCAGGCTGTGGCAGTAGATGAATGACAAGTAGAGTTCGATAGTATCTCTGTTCATGCATATGATCCCACCAAGGGAGAGTGGAAACAAATACCTTCTGAAGAAAATAAGAAATCGAGAGGGTTAGTTTGCTGTGATTTGCTATGTTTTCTCCAGAACCAAGAGACTTTCTGAAGCTCCAGTGAAGTATCATTTAGACTCCTAAGCTCTCTGGTGGAAATTTGCAGTAGGGGTTCAGCTCGTGTTCATAAAAGTGATTAAGTGGAATGGAAGATATCAGTGCTATAGTATAAACCTCTTGTGAATAAGATCCAATAAAGCATTTTAGTCCTACTGTGCTGACTTAGTTATGAAGTCCAATATTATTCGCAGGGTTTAGTCCTCATAAACTCCCTGTCCTTAGTACAAAGTTTCATTAAAGATGGATAGCATTAACACTCTTTTTCTGCAGCTTATCCATATAAATAAAATGTAAACGAAGTACGACTAGCCAGAGCTTATTTTCTCAGCTGTATTCTGGTGCGTTTTTAATTTCAGTGAAAATTGAGCTGAACAGGAAAATTACTAAGCTATTTTTTAGGTGCAATCTATCAAAGTATTTATTTGGACAAAATAAAGTGTATAGTCTTTTCTAAAGTTCTGAACTCTCTCCTTTCTTAGCCATTTTACACTTGCAGGAAGCTTCTTTCAATGTTACTAAACAAAATAACTCTCACATTATTCACAACAGATATGAAGTGAGCAGGATGATATCTCCACAAGGTGTATGTCGTGGTTTAACCACACAGCTGCTTGTTCACTCACCCAGTGGGATGTGGGAGAGAACTGGAAGAGTAAACGTGAAGAAAACTGGTGGGTTGAGATAAATACAGTTTAAAAGGTAAAGCAAAAGCTGTGTGTGCAAGCAAAGCAAAACAAGGAATTCATTTACCACTTCCCATGGGCAGGCAGGTGTTCAGCCACCTCCAGGAAAGCTGGGCTCCATCACGCATCATGGTTACTTGGAAAGACAAATACCGTCACTCCGAATGACCCCTTCCTTTTTTTTTCCTCCAGCTTTATATACTGAAACTAACGTCTTATGGTATGGAATATCCCCTTTGTCAGTTGGGTTCAGCTGTCCTGGCTGTGTTCCCTCACGAATTCTTATGCACCCCCAGACCACTCATTGATGTAAGAAGTAGAAAAGTCCTTGACTCTGTGCAAGCCTTGCTCAACATTAACTAAAACATCCCTGTGTGATCAATGTTGTTTTCAGCACAAATCCAAAATACAGCCTCATATGAGCTACTGGGAAGAAAATTAATTCTATCCCAGCTGAAACCAGCACAGTATGATAGTTCTTTCTTTTTTGCAGATGGGGTAGTTGATGAAGGTAGATGTTAAATGGACCTAAATTAACCAATGTTTTGGAGATAAATTCCATGTTCTTAGGATTTGGTCCTGTTTTATTAGTGATAGTATTATCAATCTGATTGAAAATACACTAATTCAACAAACTGAACTCTCCAACTCAAGCTCCAAGTGGCAGCTCCTTCTCCTGCCACAAAACCTCAAATTTTCATCACACATCTGCCTTCATCAAAATACACTCCCATAGCTCCTACATATTTCCTTTCTCTTGTTTTGCTGTGACTACATCACCTACTGTCTTCTCATTCTCAGCACTCTCTTACATGATCTAGCTCACTGCTTGATGGACTAGAGGTTTCAGTGCTTGGCCTGGAGCTACATACACGATTGGCTGCTCTAAGCCAAAGGTATAACTGCTATATAGATGTATACAGAACATATGTGGTATAAATATATATATAGATGTTTCTCAATACCAGAAATTTCTGATGCTATGGGAGCCAAAGTACTGTTTTTTTAGATATAACCGTGCCTCCTGGTTATTTACTGTGCAAGCAACAGCCAGTCTTTACTGACACATGAGCTGGCTGGATCTGAGCTCATGCATTGTAAATATAATTAATGTAAAGATGTAAGGAACAAGCTGTACTGAGACAGGCCATAGGGATCTGATAAGCTCCCTATCCCCTCTCTGACACAGTCCAGTAACTGATGATGAGAGGAGGGTATCAGCACAAGTGGGGTATAACAAATGCTCCTTAGCTATGCCTTTCATCAGCAGTGGGCTAGAGTCCACCTGGCACAAAGGGGATATCTTGCCTCTTAGTAGCTCACAATAGATTTTTTTTTTCTGTGAGCTATGCATATTTTTGGCTTTCTACCATCCTGCTGCTGCCAAAAGTCTCATAGTTTAATTATGTGTCGCATGAAAATAAATCAAAAAACAAAACAAAACCTCACGCACTTGTTTTGAAGAAACAACTTTCGTAGTATGACATTCCCTCTTCTGTCCTCTGTGCCACTCTTGTCTCCTAAGACTTGTGTCATATTCTTCTGCTTCCTTCCTAGGCTGAGAGGCCAGGGGCAATTTAATTCCCCTTTGCACAGTAGCCATTCCATAACCTTGCTGGTCCCTGTCTCCCTTCTGCAAGACTTTCCTGGACCACCTCATCGTTTCTCAGGGGAACAGCCTGGAATTGCATGGAGCTTCCAAAGTGCAGTGGTGTCACGGATTTGTGCTATTGAGCATGTAGGATACATGGAATTTTAGAGGTGGAGATAAATTATCAGGTGCAGACCTACCTGAGGGTGTGTGCGTAACCCCTTTCTTTTCACTTATTGCCCATTCCTCTGTGGTAGCGCTTCCTGATGTGGCATTTGCTTTATTGTGTGAAAAAACCGACAGTGGCTCAAAGCTACAACTGTCTGGATCTGGACCCAGTAAGGTTCATTTGATAGTTTATGTATGCACTTCCTAAAAGAGGGCAAATTGTTCTGGCTGCTGAGCCTGGTCAAAAAAGATTTTTGGTAAAATAGCATGACCTCAGCAGAGATGGCAATTCACTCCATTTTTTGCTTTTCAACAGGGTAGATTGCCAGCCCCCATCCATGCCCTCAAAACCAAAGCCAAAGCAGGAGATTGTGAAGGACAAACTAAGGGAACAGAGGCTGCAAACTACCTGAGAAAAGAACTGTTTTCCTGATCTGACAAAGTCTACTCTGCACTGAGAAGAAGCAATCCATGCAAGGAAGCTGCCATGTGAGGTTGTTCAATTCACTGCAGTCACAGGTAATGCTCTTGCACAGCGTTCATTTGCCTCCCAGTTTTTCTGAAAACCTGGCAGAATTGGGATCATTAACTATTTCTTTCCATATCGTATCAGCTGGCATTGTTAGCCTGCACTGTGTTTCTAAACACATGTCCATGAAATCTCTCAAAGGGGTTATAATGTCTCACAAATTCATCACTTATTGAAGAAGCTTTTTATTTTTTTTCGTTTCCTCCTGGGGATGATTTTTGCAGTGCATCAAGCAGCATGAAATACTGAAAAGGCAGGAAGAAATGCACCATTGCAGATCACATTGTTTCATTATTTTTCTGAGAAAGTGCTTTAATGCAACTGTGTAGGGCTTAATTGTATTTACTGATATTTCCTGATGCATCTTTCATTATTCTAAAGACTAATAATAAAGAGTATTCTGTGACTGAGGAATCAAGAGGTGAAATATATGACAGAAAACACAGAAGCTGCCAAAAGTACTGTACAAATCACTTTTTTCTTTATTGTGATTTACAAAGCAAGCATATAAGTTGCTTTACTACAGCAGCTGAGCAGCTTCATTCAGCACTTTGATGTGTTCAGGCTAATATACTATTCTGCTCTACTAATTTGATGTTATTTCAGAAGCAGATTTTACTCTCAGTTAATTAATGCTAGTGAATATGAATAGCATTTCCTTTTACCTGTGCTGGGAGACGTTACTGAAAATAGGTGTCTCTGCAGGTTGAGGGAAAACGGTAAGTGCCTGAAAAAACAGTCTAAAGGTAAAAACGCAACCAAGAGCTAAATCTCTCTGTAGGGTGTTTCTGGGGCATCTACCATTCTTACTTCCTCCCTGATGGAGCTTTGAAATTCCTAGCATTTTCCAGCTCTCAATGTAAGTAACATAAAGCTATTAGCATACGCTCTGATAAGACGAACAGAACAATTGTAGCTGAGGAATAACACAGCATGTCTTCTGGAGTGCAGAATAAGTGCTACCTTCACACATCGGATTCATCAGGACACAGAGAGGTATCTAATAGCAACACATTCCTGCTCTTTGTCTCTCTTGTGTGCGTGTTCTCATACACAAATACCTACAACAGAGTCCTCAAAGTGTCCATTGATCAGCCAATGCTTGTGAGC
The DNA here is from genome assembly GCA_013399365.1 of Pampusana beccarii. NCBI lineage: Eukaryota > Metazoa > Chordata > Aves > Columbiformes > Columbidae > Pampusana > Pampusana beccarii. The sequence continues at coordinate 1,964,181 of VWYH01004739.1, read as the reverse complement.
GTGAGTCACTGCTCTCAGTAATATTTTTAGGGGCCAGCTTGCTGTAGAGTTCTCCACAGAGCAGGATAGATCAGCTTGACGGTTACTGAAACCTTGTTTTGGTTTGGCTTTTTATTTAAATTTACATCTGTGACGTTACATCCATAAAACAAACTACTGCAAAAAAGGTGAAAAAAAGGACGCAGGAAGGAAGAGGACAATAATAGATCAAAACGGAGAAAACCAGAGCCCTTTCCCCCGTACCATTTACATCTTTTCCTCATTCGTTTTACTGGTCTAATGTGACGAGTCCAGACTGTGACAAGAGTCTTTCTGCTTCCCCTACTGACAGGCTTCCTCTGTTCCAAATATTTCTCAGTATCTCTTTCAGTCAGCATCTTTCCTTGGGCTTTTGATTCCTTTGCTTGGGCTTCGGCTGCTGTGTATAGCCCCTGAATAGGGCCCTGAATAGGGCCAAAAGATACCTTGCCCTGAGTGTCATTCTTTTCATGAGCTAGGAGAGTTTATATGCCCTTTGATCAGGAAAACTGGGATGACAGTAATTGTCCTGCAGCTTTCTAGGTGCTCTCCATCTCCAGATAGATGACCTCAGCATGGCTGTTCTCCTGTTCTTAAGCCAGGTAACACTATGGACTCCAGCCAGATAAACACCTGTGCCAGCAACAAGTGTTATATCTGACATATACAGGTCTGCCAGGAAAAGCCAAAAAGCCTGAGCATACACACGCTGATCCTGGCTAAACTTGCTCTGACCCCAGCTCTGGGGTTTAGCTCTACTATTCCACTGTAACATTTGCTACTACATCAGTGTTTACAGAAAGTGTATGCTGATATAACATGTTGGTCTTTATGTACCAATGGCACTTTGTACTTCGGTTCATGTACTTTGGCTCTGCATAAACACTGGGTATACCCGCTTCTACTTGGCAGGGAATTGTAAATTGGGTATGGGTAAAAAACTCCCAAACCTGACTGTCTTGGGTGGTGATTCAGACCCTGTTGGTATGGCTCAGACCCCAGGATGCAGCGAGTGTTTTCTTTATATGCAGCAGGCAGGGCTATGCATGACAGACTTCATGCAGAACAGTTTAACCAGACATCTAATCTTGCCTGGAGGGAACAGTGTTTTATACAGAGTGTGTATTCATTCTTTTATTCATTTAGCTCTGTGTTTCTGCACTAGTGGGTAGGAATAAATCTTTATATTGTGTTCTTTGAATAATACTAGAAATGCTGTCACCCGAGTTTATCATATCCCTTATTGCTCTATAAACATAAGGAATTTCAAAACCAGACGTGCAACTTGTAACAATTCCGGTATGTATGTGCAAACAGGTCACTGAACATGCAATACATTGTAAAATATAATTTTGAATTTATATTTTGTCTTTTAATGATTTCTTACACTTTTTAATGTTATTTTTCCTTTTTCTTTTTTCTTTTTCTTTTCTTTTTTTTTTTTTGGGAAATGCCACAAGTCAGTACTGCTAACAAAAATTCTCCAGGTGTAAATCTTCAGCCTAGTGGTAGACTAAGCAAGCAAGAGAAGTGACTATATTCTATTTTCCAAACTAAGTATCTCTGGAGCAGCTCTGTTGGTGCAGAATTTGTGGAAAGGCTGATCAGCTTCACAACATGTGAAGATACCCCATGGTGTGAAAAACATAACTTTGCCTTCTGCCTACAAACTCAAATTGCAATCTTTGCCTCCAGATCCAAACTTTCTCAGCATTTGCGAGGCTGGGATAAGGCTTGGGGATTGTTTCTGTTTCAGACTTTGGAGTTTTTTCATCCTTTCCTTTGAACTCTGCTGACCCCATCAGTTCAAAGTGGACACTTTGAACCTGAAAGCCTTAAAATTCCAATTAAACTGGTTGGCAAGGGAATGTGAAAAATCTCAGCAAGACTGTGGGGCAGAGATTGATAAAACTTGGATTTGGTTTGTAATTTAAAAGGCAGGTTGTGTTAGGATTAAAAACTGAATCAAATTCTTGCTTCCTCAGAGCTTGCATTTTCACTTCCCTTACTTCTAAGGACCAAGATAACTAAGCAGTATAAATAAAGCTTTATGCAATCCTTGTTCAGGTGAACACAAGCCCTTTCCTGCTTATCTGACTTGCTCAGCATCATGTCATGGCTTGTTCGCAATTACTTGACCATCCCGGAGGCCAGGCAAGGCCACTTCTTTTGTGACTCTCCTCTCCGAAGGATGCAGACTTATAACAATTGTTCTCACCCAAACAGGGAATTGCTCTGTTGCACATCATGGCTCAAGGCAGACCTACCCTGCTTCCTGCCATAGACCAGCTCGACTACATTGAGCCTTAACCAGATGAAATTACAGGTTAAAATCCTATATGCCTTAGTGGGCCACTAAGGCAGGGTTTGGAAGGGCACACTTGCTCACTCCCATCCTCCTCCAATGCTCCCAGTTTGCAGGGTGGAGAGGAAGAGACAGAGGCACCTGCTCACCTGCCTTCCAGGTCACAGCCACATGGCTCTGGCGGACCCCAAGCTGTGGGCAACTCTTGTTCTGAGAAGTAACTCTCAAATGAGTGGTTTTGTCTATTTTGGTGGGGAAGCTCAGGGAGCAGGGCTATATTTGTAAGTTAAAGTTTTCTGGCTGAGGACCAGAGTTTGCATCATACTCTTCAATATTCATCCCAGTGGGACCTGCATGAAAATGAAAGTTATTTCTGATTGCTTGACTGCCCTCACTCACCAAAGCCCCTAAATCTGCTCAGTTTACATTAAAAACGTAACCCCCAAAATCCGTTTAGATGAAATCTTCTTGAAACATTGTGGCTCACTCAAGATCTTCCAGAAGATGTTGGACATCCCACGAATCCAGTCCAGATCATCAGACAGTCTGAACTGGTATTGGTGAATAATCTTATTACGTCAGTGAATTTGCATCTGACCTACGGTTACTACGTGACACCAAACAGCATTTCCCCCTTGTATTTTTTTTTTTTTCTTTTATTTCCTAGAGATGACTTACACAAGGAAAAGCTGCATTTTGCTGAAGAGTATAATCTTTGGATCCTGAATTAAGATAGTTGCTGGTTCTCCAGGAGAAACACCAGGCTGGTGCTTTCGGTCTGCTGAACAGTTTGAAACCCTGGGTCAGTGTTTGGTTCTGACACTATACATTTAATCTCTAGTTTCACAGCATGATAGTGTTAAGGGCACAGCATTTGCCTCTGCTGACTGCAGATAACAGACTCAGCACTGAAGTCCCAAGCACTGCAAATTGCTCTAGCCCAACTATCCACTGCTGTACATTACACTCCTTGCTCTCCAAAGAGTTCGCATTTGTCTTCCTTGCCTTTTTTAGAGGTGGCTTGAGACATTTCAGAAGACTGCATTTTAGGTGACTTATTTCCACAGACTCACATTCCGTTCCAGCTTTGATTCATTTGCCGCAGGAGATCAGCAAACCTGAAACTGCCTGGCTAAGTCTTCATGACTAAATCATACAGGGTAGGCACACAGAGTGCATGAGGCTCAGCTGGGGCTTCAGGGCTGAGGCAGTCTGGGACTGCAGGAGCCGAAAGGAGAGATTAATAAACAAGAAGACATCTCAAACTGAAGCCATGAAGATGCTCCTCTGGAAGAAGGGAGGGCCTGGGTTCTTGCTTCTGCTCCTGGTGCTCTTTATCTGATAACACTTAATTAAGAAATGCATAAGCAGTGCCAGGAACAGTGCCTGGTTTACCATCTCACTTTCCTCTACCACTAGCATTGCTGGGTACCCAGGCTCAGACTGGATAGATGGAAAACAACCGCCCCCTCGCCTTGCCTCCATGGGAGTGGGGGTTCTATGGGGAAGGGGGCTGTGCTGGAAAGAAGATGAAGTCGATTACAGTCCCAGTTTAAGAGGCATGGATTGCAGCCTGGGGCTGGGTCGGGTACGGAGGGTGACTCAGAGCACCTTTAGGTGAGGCAGGGAGGCCTCACCACTGAACAGGGGTTCGTGAGGGTGAGTTCTCATGTACTCGACTGAACCACAGTGCTCGTCAAAGTCCAGTTTCCCTGGTGATGTGGATCTCACCCGGGCTTCCCTTCCCTGAGTGCAAGCTGGTGTCACTACAAGGTGGGCACTGTTCAGACATGAGGTCAGGGCACAGCCAAGCATGTCCCTGAATGTGGGCACACAGAAGCTCCTCTGTGTGTGGCTGGACAGTAAAGCCGAATGAGGCTGTTGAGCAGTGGAGCTGCACATTTACCTTAGAGGAGGACTGGAAGACTTAGGTGCCTTCATCAACTGTGGGAAGTCAGCCTAGAAGGAGTGTGTTTAAGCAGGACAGAGGAATTTGAGCCTTTGTCCTCCTGCATTTCACGATACTAACTTTTTGTTTGTTTGTTTGTTTTTCTTTCCTAAGAGTAGGAACCCAACAGAAAGGCAGACATCAGTGCAAGCAGCTGAAGTCCCAGCTTGCCTCAGCCAGAATAGGAGGTGATTCCTACTCCCAGGAAAATGTTGGGTTTTGTTTTTCTGTGTTACTTTGATATTAACATCCAGAAAGCAGAGGCTGGTAGCCTGGTTTTACCTTTGCCCACCGGAAATCAGCCTCATCTTTGCCTGCTCTGCCGTGGGTCTAATTTTCTTGGTTATAGTATGGCCCAGCTTTCCATTCCCAAAGACAGGTCAGTGTCCTCTGGGTGCTGTTATAACACCCTGCTGGGATGTGGGAGCCCAAGAAGGGGAAAGCTCAGTCTCCCACAGTGCTAAAGTGTATACCAAGTAGAGTAACGCATACTATCTATTGCTTTCATTTAGTACTCTGATCTGCTAGCTGTCATCATAACCCTATTTTTCCATCCTTCATTGACTTAGCTGAATCCAATGCGTGGTGAGCTTTTGAGGTAGAGGGCAAACTGGATGTTCCCTTCTAGAAAGAGGCAGTGAAATTGCTTGTTATTGAAGACTAACTTCATGTGTTTGGTGTCACAGGTGCAGTGGCTCTGGAGACCTTTGACAGTAACTGTCTGATGCAAGATCAGTTGAACAAGATTGCCAGGGCATAGCAAAATCTGATCTCATGCTGTTAAGACTTGCACCAGTCAACATTTTAGGCCTTCAAGTAGTCATTCCTTGTCTTTTCATTTAAAAAGCAGTCAGCGCCTCTGGCCACTGCAAAGCCATTCACCACGAACCAGCACCTCTAACAACTCCTGTGTTATTATCAGATGTTGAGTTGGCAGTTGACAGTCTTAATGATCCTAATTCTGCCTCTCCACCACGTGTGTGTTTAAATGGTGTATTAAGTTCCTGCACGCATCCCCCATATTACATTTTCATTTAAAAAAAAAAAAGGAAAAAAAGGTTTTGCTGTCTGTCAAAACTCTAACCACTGCCCTTTCCAGGGATGCAGCTGTGACCTGCAGAGGAATATGTGACTGTACTAAGCAGAGGAGGCAGAGACACAGACCTACTTATTTAAGAGACAGATCTGAGTGCTGATCCCTGCATCGGATGAGAAGGACTCCATAAAGGGAGGCAGGAAACGTGTCCCATTGTTCCACCTTACAACCAGCAGCAAGAGGTCAGTGGTTCTCATAGGCAGGTAGTGTCTCCCTTTGGCGGTCTTCAGAAGAACTTGCTGATCCTTCCTTGGCTGTATGGAAATTTGAAGTCCTGGTGTCCTCCTGCCCAAAGAGCAGGTGAAGCCATGCCTTGGTGAGGAGCACAGGCTGGGCGCTGGGCTGCTGAAAAGTGCCCGCATTAGTGTGCCTAAAGGTTTCAGCCTAAATCTTTCCCCTAGGAAACAGTAATGTGAATGGGCACCTCATATACTTCAAAGTGCTTCAAAGTAAGTTGGGCACTTCACTGCTATGACTGCCTCACATACTTCGGAGCTTTAAAAAAATCCAGTTAAGCAATTTAAGTACTTGGAATTTCTCACTGCTAATCTGGAGTAAATTTATTGTACAGGTATTATAAGAGTTCAAAATACTGCTTTTTATTGAGTTTTCCATTTATGTGAGGGTGTGTGCGTGTGTGTAGGATTCTGGAGAAAATTCAGGCTGAACTGACCCCAGTTTTCTGCGGTGTGAAGCACAGAGTTACTTTTTTTTCTGAAACAAGTAGTACTGTTTTGTCATAATCCTTTGCGGTCTCTGGCAAGAAAAGGCACAAATAAGTTAAATTTACATTGCATATTGTTCCTCACGAACATCACAATGTTATTATCACCTTTGTCTGAAAATTATGCTGTTTGTTTTGTTTTGCTTTGTTTTGATTGTTTTGTTTGTTTTGTTTTGCTTTGCTTTGCTTTGTTTTGTTTTGTGTTTTTTTTTTTCCTTGAACTTCAGTAAAAAATGGGATTTAGGCCAAAATCTCAATCTCGTTCATAGCAGCAACGTCCTCAAATATAGAACTTGATACTAGTGCTCATTGCACAAATGAAATATTATAAGATCATGTTTATAAGCATATTCCTTCTAGAGTAGTGACAAAGGATAACTGATACAGTTGTCTGTGGATCTCAAGGTCTGTGTACTTTAGTACATTTTTTTTTAAAGAGCAGGGCACCATAACCCTGCTAAATTCCTCGAATATGAATTTCTGGACTAGGCTTTATATTAAAGCTTTTCCTCCCCCGGCCCGTGCCCCACTTTATTTTCTGTGATGAATTTGCAGGCTGGAAATGCAGGAGTTAACTAGTTTAAATTTTTCATGAAGTCTAATAAGTGATCCGACTTAAAGTAAACAACAGTCCGAGCTACATAGTTTTCTTTTTATTAGCTGACCTTGCAAGCTAATAAATTCATCCTGTATTTTTCTGCTACTGCCAATTTGCAGCATACAGGAAACTAATCTTGTACAATAACTACCTTCCTGTACTCAGTTCTTAAATGGAGCCAAATGGATTGGTGGCGGAAGAGCTCCCCAGCAGTTCCTGTGAAACAGTGCTGAGCACAGCAAGACCTGACAGAGGCTGCTTGCTATTATTGACTTTGACAATGTAATTATGTTCTCATTTACCTCCCTAGCACTTAAGAAGAAAAAAATCCCCCCCCGTACAAGGACTACAACAATTTTAATGTCAAATTAAATGTGAGATATGTATTTGTAACATGCTAAATATATAGCAATAGCTCTGATTTTTGAGAGGGTAAAACAGACAAGCAGTGGCCATTATAGCACAAAGGTCTTTCATATGTATCTGGCTGCTGCAGCAACACTTTGTTCCAGACACAAAGGCTCACGCTCAGCAGTGAGTTAATAAAGGATCTGTACTTAGATTAGAAACTCATATGTTTTCTTTAGCATTAAAGACAGACTACCATTAACATAGTGTACTACAGTGTACTACAAATGAATCCAGGATCACTAATTTAGGGACTGAGCTTCTCCTTTCGAGTTTAGAGATGTCCATGGGTATTTGGCATACTTATGAGCAGTTTCATTTTGCATGCACTGAAATCGGTTGCAAGAGTTACTAAAGGTTTTGCTGTTGCGAGGCCAAACGCACGAGCAGATTCCCCATGTGCTGTGGCACCGTGGACACATGCAGGTGGACGGCATGTGCCTGTACAAAACCAATGCTCTCTTTGCCTTGTGTGGGGCAAAGACCTTCCAAAGAGAGGTCCCTGATTCAGTCAAGTGAGGTAACTGCCTGGTCAGTATGGAAACTAATGTGGAAAAACCTTTTTTTTTTTTTGGATCTGTCAATAAGTGCTTTCACAACTAGTGTCCATCTCCCCAACCCCTTTGCCCTGCCACCAGAACCATTTAAACACACCAGAACAAACCATTTGAATGGCATTTTTGAAAAGCTTGTGTGATGAAACGGTTTCCCCCCTCCAGTTCTCGACTATGCCTGACTCCTGCTTCATTTGCCCTCTCAGGAAAGGTTAAACACTAAGTATGGTTCACATATTGCTCTCCAGGGAAACAGACCATGATAGCTTCCGAGCTGTGGCTGTCATTATCGTAAAGCATTTATGAGAAATCACACAAGCTACTCCACTAAAATGGATACATTTCTCTGCAGCAACATCTATTTGGGCTCTGTACCAGCTGCAGTTGTGAATACAGCTGGGTGGATAGAAAAGCACAGAAAATAGAAATGAGTTTCTATGTTCTTTCTGGGTCTCCTTTTAATTTGTGATTTCTTTTAATTTAAAAAAGATAACTGGAAGGTGAAAAAGATAACTGGAAACTGAACTCATCTCCGCGAGTTCAGTATTCCACTTCAGATGAAAAGAAAATGTGCTTTATGCACGCAGGTCTTGGGTAAGGGCTTCTGGATCTGTTAGGTAAAACAGTTCATCTGAGAGAAATGAGCAATTTGGATAGAGGTCTTCCCAATTAGTGACTTAGTGAACATTTGCTACTGCATATAATGGGATATCCTCTTAAAAACTCTCTACGGGAACGATTGTTGGTGTGACTCTAGAAATGAGACAGTTAATGATGGTTAGGAAGGTGGCCTGCAGATAAAACTGAAACATACACCATTAATTTAATTAAAATATGGGAATATTTACTATTAAGTAAAGTTATCTACTATATGTTGCTGGCTTAATCTTCCACCCTTTAACCTTCATCACTGAGTATCCTTAAGCTCCTAGGGCAAGTGTCTTAAATGCACGGTACTTTGCTTTGCAATCAGGGTGGTCTGAATCTACACTCAGACACTAATGGCAACATAACTCAATCTCCACACAGCCCGGTTCATCCACATGTCATGTCCCTCCCGATTGAGACAAGGGCTGTGTAGAAGATGATATGCGATCCTGTAATTAAAGATACTGTAAAAATTATACTGCACAGGCAATGTTAGTTCTGGTCTTTCTCCGCCTTTGAATAGACGAGGCTCTTAGGGACATTGTTTGGAGCTAGATCTAGGTTATGGTTGGACTCAATGATCTTAAGGGTCTCTCCCAACCAAAATGATTCTATGATTCTATGAGTTTGCAAGCTTAATAGTCTTTAAAAAGTGTAAGTTGTGGTGTTTTTTTTCTTTTTTTTTTTTTGGTTGGTGTGTGGTTTTTTTTGCTTGTTTTATTTCTTTTGGTTATTCTGTTTGTTTGTTTTGTTTTTAAAATATATATATGTCTAATCAGACAGAATAATCCCAGGTACTGATCTGGGATTTATTAAGCAGGGTTTGGACTCCTATCTCCCTAAGTTTCTGTTGTATCATCTAACAAAAATACCAATGGCAACTACGAGTCCTTACTGGCTGTTTAGGCAGCTGATTAGGCTAACACAGAAAAGGACAACGTATTTTTGCCACATACTGCACAAACGCGTACTCTAGGCTCAGTTTCTAGTTCTGAAAAACAGAATGCTATGGGCAATCCCCCCAATGCAAACAGCATGTCTCCACCCCTGTTCTCCTCCTATCCAGTGGTCAGTCAACACTTTCTCCAAACCAAACTCCCTGTTGGCCCACCTTTTGCCGCCTTCTTCCACTCTTCCTCCCTGCCTCTCTCCCCAGCTCTGTTTCCCACCCCCAGTTCACATCTCCAGGTGCAGATCTTCTCTTGGTCTGTGACTCCTGCTCGCTGCTCATCTACCAACCAGCACCATCTTCCCCCACGCTTGAGGGCCACCAAGAGAAGAAGGAATGGGAGCTCACTTTCTGGACCAGGGACTGCCTCTTGCAGCAAGGTGCAGCAACCCTCCTTACAGGTCAAAGTCTCGTAGTGATCCCAGAGGTTATATTGCTCTGCAAAAAAGTGCCAACACAGTTTGACCACATGGAGGACCTGTGGTGAAAAGCTCAGTGCAAATGGACTCTTTTGTCTATCCAGAGCTGCTGAACTCCATCACAGTCTGCATCAACTCAGTATAGTCCTCATAAGATCAAGATTTCCCCTATTATTTTATGAAGGGGAGGGTCAGGCACTGAACTCTTCTCTTTAGTGACCAACTACAGAACCCGAGGGAATGTCAGGAAGATGTGCCAGGGGAGGTTCAGGTTGGACATGAGGAAAAGGTTCTTCCCCCAGAGGGTGGTGGACACTGGAACAGGCTCCCCAGGGAGGTGTCACGGCCCCAAGCCTGACAGTGTTCAAGAAGAGACTGGACAGTGCCCTCAGACACATGGGGTGAACTGTGGGGTTGTCACATGCAGGGACAGGAGCTGGACTCAATGGTCCTCATGGGTCCTTTCCAACTCGGGACATTCTATGACACTGAAAGTTTTCTTGGGGATAGCAAAAGACAGCAGAACAACTCAAATGCATTTCAAGCCTTCAGTCTGAAGTACATGAAAAAGACTAGAGATTGACAGTAAAATGACTTCAAAACTATTTTCTAACTAGGGAAAAATGTGTATTTCCATGATATTGTTCTTGGAAACTGTCAAACCTTTAAACAGAAATGTGTCATGATGCTTTCAAGGGGCAAGTTTATAATGTACATCTGAAAAATAAAAACCATAAACCAGCATATTTGAATGGCTCATTTAGTAATTAACTTAAAACATAATATTGTAATGGGTATTTGGGCAACTGTAAACATAATTTGTATTCAGTTTCTGTCTATAATATTTATAGAACATTGCTATGGATGGGTACATCCACACATGGCTACAGGAGCTGTATCATCACACCTGTCAGATTTATCGTACACATGTTCAAGATGTTATCTATTTAGCTTTGCCTGAACCTCTGAGACACACGTTTACTTGTTTTTGTACAATTCCATCTTTATAGTTCACTGCACTTTCCCTCTATACTTTTCAAATCCTGCAATATCTTGTTTAATCTGAATTGACAAGAACAGAACACTGTGTTCTAAGTGGAACCCTACCAGGGAAATGTATTATTCTCATCATTATCACTGTCTTAGACACAGAGAAAACCTGCCGCGAATGCTATTCTAGGGGCTTATTTAACTTCTTAGAGTCAGGAACAGAGAGGCACTCCCTTCCCTGACTGTCAGACCAAATTCTGTCTCCCAGTTTCATCCAAAACCACATCTAGGTGCACAAGTTTCTAATCCTTTGTTTTCAAAGGAATAATAGTTCAATTGTCTGCTGGTTTGAGTCAGTCTTATTAGCTCACATGAACAGCTTTGCAGTGCTATAGGTCAATTTCTTCCAGGATTTCTCAATTTCTTAAGCAAACCTGTGTCTGTTTCGACTAAAAGGCGATCTAACTCCTAATTATTCATCAAATAATTTACATGGACTCTGAAACTTACTACCATTTACCAACCAGTATAGGTATTACTTCAAATAGCACCTAATTTATTAAGTCATCTATGGCAAATAATTCCATTAACTTTCCTTATTTTACTGTGTTAACATCATACCGTATTAAATATGTTCTGACTGCTGAAAGACCCCCAAACACAGGAGAGTCTATAGAAAACAGTAAAAAGGCTATTCATAACAGTGAGTTAAGAAAAACTAAGAAGTTCTGAGGCTCTGTACTAATGATTTCAGGTATTTATCTAGATATCTTGGACTAAAACCTTTACTTTTTTTTTGTGCTTTGTTTTGGCACCAGTGCAATAAGATCATGAAATGCTGCCATTTCAATTTAGTTGCATTTTATCCTCCTTTTGCTGAGTTCTACGTGATTCAGCAAAATGCAGATAATCTGGCCTCTGTACTTTTCCCGTTGACCCTGATTTGCAGGTACTGTGGCAGGAGGACAGACACGTGTTTCTTCCTCTATGTGCAGTTAAAAACAAGCCTTTCTTTGAATGCCGAAAACCGACTCACTTCCAGACTTCTGAGACCTACCGTGAACTTGGCGTCTGTGGTGGGGAACTGATCTGTCACAACACAAGAGGATAAGCCCCATCTGTGCTCCCTGAAGCCATCAGTTTGGAGTTGCTCTAAGTTAGTACATTTCTGCTTCCCCACTCTGGGAGTTGTCCAAGACATTGGATAAATAAGAATTGTGAGGCTGCACGTTTCTAGGGTTTTCTCGTTGGTCCATAACTACGTTTATTATGTTTTCGTTTCGCTGAGGCTCTGTGATGATGCTTCCTGTTCTGTCCTGCATGAACCTAATCTCCCTTTGCCCCTTTGCGTGGATTTTCTGTATCTCACAAAGGAAGCCTTAGAAACATGGCTTGATTATTTGAAAATCTGTTCCCTACTAGCTCAGACTGTCATTCATTTTGGCCATCTCAGTGGTAAAACTTCCACTTCAGGATCATTTTCTCTCTTGATTTATGCTGCCTACTTACTTGTGTCTCTTGTTCTCTGTCTGCAAGGAAAAGGTGACAACAATATTTTTTTTACGTTCAATTTAGCTTCAGATGGGATCTGCAAAACCTACGTTAGCTACTACTTGGTTCCCTGAAGCCAAAAATCTCATAACTGAAGAAAATGGATGAAATGCCATTGAAATGCACAGCAGGTGGCAAAATCCTGGGTGCAGGCCATGCAGTAGCTTCAGGCTGGGTGCCGCGGTTTAAAAAGATGTTTGCTTATGTGTTATACAGAAGATCAGAAGGAAGAAAATGCATGTAAGCACACAAGAATTTTTATAAACGTTTAGCTGAAGCACACTTACTCTCCAAGATATCACAACACTTTCTAGAAACAGAATAATATTCCCTTCAGTGTTGAGCACTGATATGAATGTGTTATAAGGTGTCATGACTTTCTGGAATCACTGCAGTGAGTTGTGAATTATTCATTAAATTAAAAATCCCAGCTAATTCACAGCATCAAACAGTTCTGGCAAGTGTCATATAATACTGGAAGAAAAATCGCACACTACATATTAATCCAGAAAAACCTTTCTTATCCCTTAAATCACTGGACCCATACTGTTTTCCTCATGCTCAGACATGCTGGTACTTAAAGGCTTTAGAAGCGATTTTTTTCACATATCAGGATTTAGATGTTGTGATTCTATGCTGTGAATAGTTTATGCTATAAATGTGTCAGAAACAAGCAACCAAAAGTCTTGGAGAAAAAAAAAAATTAAAAGTGGTCCATAAAGATTCACAGCTGGTTTTATATATATATTTTCTATAAATAAAGCACAAATACATTTTTTTTCTTATTTTTGTAGTGAAAAAAAGTGTTAGTAGACTCAATGAAGGAGTAGGAAAATCCTGTAAACAGTTTGATCAGTAAACATGTATATTTTTCAGGAAAGTCCTTACTAAGATTCGGTTTCAAATCCCTCAAACATAGAGAATACTGGCATTTGTTGCAAATTACAGATGATTTGCACTTTTACATAGTTTTCATCTTGAAAGTGGATCATTTCCAGTAGAGGTGTGTCAGCTCTCAAGTTAAATCACTATAACTGATGTTTTTGACTTTGCAGGGATTTGCCGGCATTTTACTGTTTTGTGAATGTTTGCTGAAATATGAAAATCCTGAAAGGTGAGAAACTAAACTGGCAAAATGTTATGAAAACTATTCAAATCCTTACACAGCCCCACTCTCTTGAAGGATGTATATGCTGCCATTTACAGTCCCTTGTGGATAATAAATAATAGATATTCTGGATCTGTTCCACAACCATTTTACTCAAGGGTGTTACCACATTCTTGAAAAATCAGTGGAGGCATGTTGTTGTAAAACAAGAGCTCTGCAGTGGGGAGTCAGGTTCGTTTTCTATATAACACACGAAAATAAGATATACAGATGTGTGCTTCCATTATATCACATCTTTTTGTTCTTTATGGAAAAAAAAAGAACCATAGTTATTCCAAATAAAATAACTGTTACATTTACTCAATTACTCCTTTCCCCAGTTTTCTGAGCTCCCCAGGAATATAAACACACATCCTGAAATCTCCCTTTTGCAGCTCAGCACACTCTCTTTCATGTTAATTTTTCTTCTTTCAGTCTTTTCCTCCAGAAATAGGCACTTCTCTGGAGTAGCTCTCGTCTTTTCAGCATTAGGATGCTGGACAAACGATGAGTGGTACCTGATTTGCGGACAATGTCCTTACCAAAAGTCACATCTCTGAGAAGAGTTTCAGAAGGCTAATGCCAGTTCTCGAGCCTTCAAGGTTTGCTCTTTCAAGTGTCTTCTTACTTGAGGGTGCTCAGTTTTGAGTAGAAACAGGGAAAAACTGCACCATGTACCAACTGGCAAAAAAGAAAATAACTCCGAAGAACTCAACAGATAACAGCGTACAACTGCCAACTACTATGCAGAACCCACCCCCCCTTCTTTTTTTTATTTTGATATAATGCATTAATGAGTTCTCCCGTGTGTTGACCTAGGCTATTTTGGAAGTCCTAGGCTTCTGAGAATTGTTCATTCAGTCCTACCTAGGCCAGAATCAGTAGGATCTGGATGATGTTATATCAAAGCAAATCTAGATGCAGAAGCACCCCAGAGGCTAGGCACTGCTTGAAAGGAAAGCAAGGATAGGCTGGAAGAGTATTAGGAAAGAAGAGGCCAGAAAAGAAGCTCTGCTAAGATGCCTGTTATGCGGAAATGGAGACCTTTATTTGGCAAATGCTGACATCTGCAAAGCAGAGTGATATGACAGGGACACAGAGACTGGCCAGCACCCTATGCAACATTCCTGCCTTCAACAAGATGCCCAGAGCTTTCTCAATGCCATTTATTCAGTATGGGGATCTAACAGGAGAGAATTCGTTGGGACAATCAAAAAGTACATCTCCAGCAACTCTGGATGCTACAGAAATACTGCATACAAGCAATTGCACTCAACCCAGAATACAGTTCTCCTTCTCCTTGCAGCTCAGTTTCCATGGCTTCATATTGGTCTTGCTTCTTTCATTCTCTTCTTCTAGAAGACTTTTATAACACAGCATCTCTCACCCATCCCTTCAACAGTAGGCCACTGGACAAACGCTACCTGGTCCCTGGTTTTCATGTAATGTGAATGCGAAAATTCAAATTTCTGTAGAAACTGCTGCAAAGGAAAAGTTTGTACATTATTTATGTGCTATTTCACAGTATAACTGCAAGAAAAACTATTTCTGTTAAGCAATCAGAATATTCTGGGGAGAGTTGAAACCTTGTTTGAATCTTTTTATGTTTCCTGGGTAATAAATATCTCTCTCCAGAAAGACAACTTACGTGTTTATGTATGAGATTACTAACTTGTTGCTTCCCAACTCTCTCATCTATCTAACATCAACAGAATTTCCCAAATATTTAATCTATCCTGGGACAATTAATATGCAAACGATCACATCTGGAGTAGCAGGAAATAACATCCCGAACCTACAGAAATGAAACTGTCATCACAGCAAAAAGACGATGGAGGTGCTTGCACCGGAGCAGCTCATGTAACCAGATGCAGTCATGGCTGAGAGTGTGCGGTGCAGCAGGACAGAGCTCAGCTGAAAATCTCATCTGCACCCTGGCTAAAAGTCAGTGTCCTTCCTGCAGTGACTGCTGGGATGAAGCGTTTCGGTGAAATTGGTACCTGTGTTAACTGCTTTCATGTGTATCTGTAAATGCATCTTCAAACTCTAATGCAAATGTTCTCTAGGAACAGAAGTTAGAATGGTTACTTCTTTTTCCAGTTTCTTTGCTATTTTACTTGTCATTCCCCAGCCAACGCAAGAGGAGAGTCATCACACCGTATAGAATGGTCCTATAGGATGTCTATTTTTGTGATCTATTTATCTATTTAGTAACTATTTAGTATTTTTTTTTTCCTCATAGTCCTCCTACGCTTTAAACCTTGAATCCTGTTCTCATTTAGTTGTTTAGGATGAAACTGAGAAAGCGATACTTTAACTCTGCTTTTTGTTAGCAAAAAAATCTGCTCTCAGCTGACCTAAGTGCTCTATCCAGTTCTAAACAATGATTATGCTGATGATGACATTCAGCGAAGTGCTGTTTTCCACTATGCTTTAGTAGTTCAGAAATTATATTGACAAAAATAATAGCAATCGGGTAGTTTTTTAGCCTAACTTTCTACATCAGATTTTGCATAGTTTAGGTACCCATGGTACAGCTAACGCCAAGAAAAATCAGAGCAATTAGTTTTGGCAGAACCAAAAGCAAAGGCCTTGCAATTAAGAAGCATCATCACAAAGCTTCACTGACACTGTGATTACTAGGAAACTAGATTAAGTGAGGTAGCAAAGTGTAATGAACAGTTACTATAGTTGAGCTGCCACACCTAGGTTGAAATAAACAAATCAGCATGATATTCCTGTGTAGATACCAACTAAAATGTCAGAGGCACAACGCAAAAGAAGACAGGCAAGATTCGGTGTTGGCAGCTTGAGAGGACACACAGTGCTCCCCCTTCCCAGTGAATGTAGGCCTCCATAGTAGTTAATGGCAACTTCTTGTCATCCTGGTACTCGACATCTTCTTTGATCCACAAATTTGATTTGACTTTAAAATAAATTCAAAAAATAATTTCATTTTCAAGTCCTGCAAGAAGAACATGCAAACTTTCTTACTATTTCATTCCCCAAACAACGTCAACTTTTACCTTCATGTTTGTTTTTTAGCAATGTCTTTATCTTCTGAAAATAAATGCTACCCCTGATCTAACTGAAACTACTCAATACATTCCTTTACTTTCAGGGCTTCACTCTACTATAGATCAGTATAAGAAATTAACAGACCATGTAAATTAGAATTACTCTTTTTACACTCATATTTTACTTTTCCCAGTGCAAAGAGTGTTGTCAGTTATAGATGCAGTAAACCTTCTTGGCACGAACATGATATTATTCACCAATGTGCACCAGTTTGCATCAACATGGCGTGTGACATACCCTGAACAGGACTGGGCTGTGTTTAACAGAAAGCAGATGTGGGCTACCATGATGTGCAATCTGCAGGTCTAATTTCTGCCATCAGTCAGACTATTCACCAGGAAATCGAGCCATGCCATGGAAGCTATTTTCATTTAATTAGAGAGATTTCATGCACTTGTTGTTTAGGAAGATGTTAAAGGTGGGTATTTCATTAATTACTTCTCTTTCCTTCTATGCTTGATTTGCTAGAGCCAAAGTTACAGCTGGAGGTTTTTAACTTTCTCCCTCTCCCCAGCGCTGTCTTTAAAAACATTATTTTGAAAGGTAATCCAATTCTGAGCAGGAATAGTCAGCATATTCCTTGAACCATAGGCTCAGACATTCTGCATTGACTGCTGTTTTGACATTCTTGGATGGAAATCCATCGCTCAGAACTCAGACATGATGCACATACTGGTTCTCTGGCGTGCCTTCGCCTATGACCATCTGTTGGGGTGGCACTATGCCCACTCAGAAAACTCTCTGCCAGTTTTAAGAGGGCATAGGTGTCAACCAAATATAGATTTAGAAAGATAGCTAGCAAAATGACGGAGATGTCATTTTAGCTGCAAGACTATTCCTCTTGCTATTAGGCGATCCCACACCGGGTCCATACGTTTCAGAATAAACCTTGCAGGAACATTGTAAGCTTATTGCAGGCATTTCTGTTTATACATGTGTATACAAAGGCAGACAAATATTAACTAGAAAATATCTGCATATTCATTTTTCTCTGAGAGGCTGACACAGACTTGGGGAAAACTCCTTTTCAAAACCCAACTTTGTAAACAAGCAAATTACTGTCTCTTTAATAGATGTAGCTGTTTCTCATACCTATCTCCCATTTAAATTTAATGCATTGACTTCAGACAAATACTGTAAAACAGGATTTGGGAATTTTTACTTGTACAGCAATTAGGGATCACTTGAAAGATATCTGTTGCTGTGTGCTCAGAAAAGCCACATTCTTTGGATGAATTTAGAACATAAAAATATTTATGACAAGTGAAACTTGAGTCAGGTTGTTTATTAATCCAATTGTGGTTGTAACTTTGCAAAGCTATTATCAAACGGTAAGGTGCAATTTTAGGATGAAAACAGAAATCAAAATTTTCAAGACTTGTAGAACAAAAATTTTGATCATGAGCTACTGGTATTGCTAATGCAGAGACTTTGGTTCATGCAGGTGATGAATAAGTAACAGCTAGTGTTAATAAATATTTATACTGCTTATATCTCCATCTGTAAAGAACAGTTTGAAACCATAGGAAGATAACATTTCTGTCCAACTGAATGTAAAAAAAGTTATAGCACATGAGAAAGTGATACGGATAAGCTGAAAAGCAGACTGGAAGGAAGCTAAGGAAAGGAAATAAGGGCAAATTGAGAGAAAAAAGTAAAATCAGGTTTGCCACAGGACAGAATGATGAATTCCTTTCTCTACCACTGGACAGAAGATGTGCTCTATAAAGCTTATGAAAGAGTACAAGAATGCCAAATAGATTATCACAAAGAGAAAAATTATTTAAAATAGACACAACCCAACATGAGGGGTCTGAAAGTTTCCTGCCTAAGCAGGAAATTCCCAAGAAAGTGGGAATTTGCTCTTGTAAATCCACATACTCGACAAAGAGGTGGATACGAGAATGCTTCCAGTCAGCTACTGCAAACATGAAATTTAAAGATTACCTGAGGATTCCTTGAAACAGCAGGCATCACACGGTCTGTGAGCTCTTCTCTGGAAACACTTGCATATGTTCCACCCTTTTACAGCACTGTGCTAGTTCTGTGGTCATCAATACCTGCTCTTATCTGTAGAATGGGCTTGTAAAAACCAAGGCCAGGTATGATCTTTACCTGCTCTTTTAATTGGACTGTGCACCTCACTTTATGCATCTCTTTTTCCTCATGGACTAGCTTTGGACTTCCTTCCTTCAGTGCTGACTGCCCTTGACACCATCTCTTCTGAAAGGCTAGAGCAGCGTATTGTCTGCATATTTGCTCTGAGGAAGGTCAATGGGACAATTAGTGCACTTCTGATTGAGACAATAAGTACTTTTCTATCACAACAGACCGTACATATGCAGGCTCCTATTATGGGCCAGGACTGTGCGGTGCTGAGATCCATACGAACACAGAACAAAGTGATGGCCCTCGTAGCACAGCAATTAGAATCTAAATGCTTCTTAAAAGCACGTGTGTATTCCAGCATTTCACTGATTGCTAAACTGGGGTCTAATTCTGAGTTTCAGTGTTTTGCTTTTCTTGACAAGAGACTGAAAGCTGACTTTGTTCTTTGGGATGTCGCTTCCCTCTGATAGAGGCTTGGAAAAGAGGGTGAGGATTTGCTGTAACCTGTGAAGCACCTCCTGTCTTTGAGTCAAGATCATACACCCAAACCCAACACTTCTGGCTGATCTCCTGGGTGCAGCAGCGTGTCAGAAAGGGTGCAATACCTTGGATGGAGAAGATCATCTGGCTATGGAGAGGGATGACAGACAGAAGCCCTGGAAGGGCACCGTGTGCGTTGTCCGTGGTTCCAAGAATAAAGGTAATAAAGAGCTTTGGTAAAGCAGCAGGTGCAAGTGCTTATTGCTGCACTTGCAGTTGTCCTACTGCACAGTCTTCACAGAGGGAAATATCGAGCAACAATGAAACAATTAAATATTGACAAGTGCTGGCTCTTGTCTTCCCTTGAAAAGAACAACTAGGAATGTCTAGAATGTGTAAGAGGTGATTAGTTTATCTTGATCCCTGAGAGGCAAACATGGAATTCATCTATGAGAATAGGTGCCATTAATCCAATATTATTTCTTTTTATAATCTGTTTATCTTTACCTATCACACCCTCATAAACCTGTATTGAATAAGTGTCTTTTTAAAATTCTTGTTGGATATGTTTGACAAAAGGGTTTATCAGAAGAGGGAATTAAAAGCTGCAGTTGATCTGGAAAAAAGAGCGTTTCAAAGTAAGAATGCATAACTTTTTCCTTTGATCATGTTTGAAAATGTTTATGAATAGATTTTCAGATTTTGGAAAGATTATTTCTTTGTAAAGAATGTAGAGTCAATATGAATCCAGTAACATCTGCCTTAGAATGATTATAAAGACAAAATGATTTCTTAAAAAATATGTGTATGTATTGATGCCCTTATCTACTTCTGGCATAGCTCTGCATAAAGGTACCTCTGATTTGCATAAATACATTTGATTGGCATGTGTTTCTAATTTATAATTTAAAGTAAAATAATTTTATATTTTATTAAATCTTGCATGGGAAAACATCCTTAGGGTGAAATTCTGTCTCTCTTTTTGAAAGATGAAACCACTTTCCAGATAAAAGGGAAAGAAAAAGGAGAGTCAGTTTTGTCTCTGAGTTACAGCTCTGCGCCTTCTAACAGCTGCACAAGCTCAATTCCAGTTTGTAACTTACAATTGTTTATTCTATCTTGAAAATAAAGTACTAGCTACAGCTCTAGAAACATGCTCTGACAAGGTTAGCAAGCCATAATTAATTCAATTCATTATGGTATTCAAATTTATAACAATGTATGTAGTACAGTGTTTCATAGTGTTAGAATACTCAGTAGAGCTTTTCATGCCATGTGAGAGGGCCATAACCTTTTGCAATCTCGGTCCATCGAAGGCTGGGAAAAAACAGGATGTAAAGTTCTCTCTTAAATGAGAACTCTTATGTGTTACACAATCGTCCCTCGATGTTTAAAAACAACTCAGAAAGGCAGATCAAGAAAAAGAGGTTGCACTGCAAAGCAAGTGCAATTATAAAGCCCCAAGTGTTTCACGTGGGGATTTATGGTGGGCTCAGCACAATGTTGAGCTATACCTTAGGTCCTAGGAACATGAAGAAGTATATATATATTCCTATAATCATTATAAAATTTAAGAGTACTTGGACTCCTGTAGGAATGTTGTCAGGGAATGGTATGTTTCTTTACTAGAAGGTGGCTGCCAAGCAGGATCACTGAGTGCTTAATCACCCTTATATTAAAGCTGAGACACATGAACTGAAACAGTTATTATAGAGAATAATTAGAGATCAAATTAAAAGCATTAGAACTGGCAATAAGATCAAAGCAAAGTGTTCCCTGTGAGAAACGGACACGATGTTGCTCAGAACAGGTAGAAGTGAAGATTTGCAGTGAAGATTGTATTATTTAAAGTGAAAGTGCTTAAGAACAGTTAAGATCCAGCTACTGAAAACTGCTCACAGAGAGAGTCGGATAACAAGTGCAAATACCTGTCTGCAGCAAATGTGAGGGGAGGTGCACAACACCATCAAGGGGACGTGATTCCCTTTTCAATAAAATCTGAAATTTTGCAAAGCAAAAACCAGCAAAACCCAAGCAAACCTTGCAGACTCTTCATTTAAAAAAGGGAAAAGACATAGCAAATTACCAGAGAGCCATACGCAGAATATCACAAAGGTCATCAGTTCGAAGACTTGTTGTCTGAAAGGAGAGACTGCCCACCCTGCGAGGAATGTGGCTGCAAAAGTTAGTGGTGTGAGGACATCAGAATATCTGGACAAGTTAGTTGTCCTCCATGCTAGAACTGGTAGTTCTAGGTCATCCAGAAACAATACTGGTTTTCAAAGACAGAGTAATTGGCAATCTATTAGGATAATACCTCTCTCAGTTGTAGGAAAAATAAGTGTTTAACTCCTGTGTATTCTCCCTTCATAGACATGATAATAAGAAGACAATGAAAAGATACCGAAGTTGAGAGTTTGTTGGTACTGTCCAGAACGCTATGAAAGCTCCTATGAAAGTCACACCTCCCTCCCCAGTTACTGAGAAGGCAAAGTGACCTGAATAAATAACAAATGCAAGTCCAGTGGATGAATCCCCTGGCAGTAGCCAGGCTGGGCAGGGGGACATTTTCAGAAGATGACCAGAGGAGATCTGGGATTTTGAAACACTAGTTACCTGATGTGTCCTACAAGAGGGAGAGAACACTTTTGAGACTCTCAGGTTGTCTTCCCTGCTTTGTCAGGTTATATTAACTGTCTATATCAGGTGGTAATGAATGCGTGATTTCCATTTGATTTTCAAAAATTCGAAGGAGTCGGTGTAGCAGTGGATGCTGACTGCTGACTGCTATGACACAGAACAGTCAAAAGCACACGATCTGGTACCTCTGACCCATGTTATATGACAAGCTCAAGAATTAAAGACCAGTACATTGTACTTGCATGTGTCATGCCACACCGTAATGACTGGCACCATTTAAATAGTAAAAAATTAATCAATGTATATACATTAAAACAAATTATTTCAGGGAAACAATAACTGCAGTGGCACATATCATGCTCAATACCTAAATCAATGTTATTGAGCTGAGCTAACAATAAATCAAACCTGCAAAGCAAATTCCTGTACTGGAAATGAAATCATTAACGTTCAAATACAAAAGTATGTGCCATTTATAATACTTCTTCTGGCAATTTCTTTGGTTTTTTTTACTATAGGACGTTCACTGCCTTGTATTTAAGGACACTGTCCCCTTATTTATGCTTAATGTGGTATGTGAAGCAAAGTAGTGTGAATGAGGCGCATTCCATAACACTTCTGGAACAGATTATGTTGCTATTGTGTAGACCTGGGTTTAAGAAAGATTAATAATGCTTCAGTATGTTTAGGGCTTCTGGGGTCAGAACACATGATGGTGGAGTAGGCAAGAATAGTCCAAGAATTAACACTGAACTGAACCTAAATAAATAGGAAGGTTTTTTGGTACTGAGTTTTTACTGAAGCGTCGTTTGTCATTTCTTCTTCGCAGTTCTCTGCACAACGAAAAATGCAGTGCAGACAGTTCAGAGATGGGAAGGGTTAGAAGGTTTCACAGAGGGATCTTCTCACCACAATGCTAAGGGTCCAGGCACAAAATCTTTACGGTCAGGTACTCAATATTTATGGCAAGACTGGAGAGGGAAAGGTATGAAGGAAGGTGGGGTCAAAACCCCAGCAAGAAAATAAGAACACTAAACAACCTCTTGCACTTGCTCCACAACCTTTTACTCTGTGAAAAGTCTCTCTCCATCTGATTATACTGCTCATGAGGGTAATGAACTGCCCTAGCCACTCTCAAATGTTTCTGGTAGGGACACACGCATAAAACTGATCATCTGGCAAGACCTTCAAATCCCAGCATAACTTGGATGAAACATCCCATGTCAGTCTTGTCATCTTCCAAACTGCCATGATCCCCTTTCGTACTGCTGTCTTGTGCTGTGGGAGGATACGGAACACCAGGGTCAGATTTCAGGAGAAACTACTCTGTGTGTAGTCAAATATCTCAGGAATACAAGAGAACTTCATGGGACTTTTGCACGTATTTCTTCCCTGAAACTCTCCCTATAAAATAACTTATTTCTAATGAAATATATATGAGTGGTAATATTGCAGTCAGATCCTGAGCAACAGTTTTAAGTCAAAACCTTTCTTCAGAAAACAGCCTCGTTTTTCCTAAACTTAGTTTGCAAAATGACTGTACTGCTTCATTTTCATGAAGTGAGGGATCTCTTTTGGCCAACTAAAATTTTGGTTTGTAGTCTCTTAGAGACTCTTCTGCTACTTCTGTAATCAGTAGAGATGTAAACTGTCTCTTGGACATGCTTATTTTTCTTCACTGACAGTAAAGGGAGTCGATTCAACCAACTTAGATTAAATCTTTAGCTTTTAGATGGTAACAAGATTCACTAAAGAGTCCTGTGCTTTAGATTTCCTAAAATAAATTACCGGTAGACATGGTCACACTTCTAAAACCGAACCAGTAAACATCATCAGGTAAAAATAAATGGCTTGATTACAAAAATTACTGTTAAAAAAAGTTAAAGAGATACTTAAGCTTAACATTCAGCTAAGAGAAAAAAAAAATAAAAAGAAAACTGTACACCTCTTAGTTTTCTTTGCAACAAACAAGCTAAGGGGAGTTTTTCACGTCTTCACCGTCAGAAGAAATAAAGCAATAAAATGAAAAAATAAAATTGAGCAAAGAAAGGAAGGCTTAGTATGTTTTGTTTCGTATACAAGTGAAGACAAATTCAACACCAGAAAGAATTCAGAGGACTGTATGAAACCTAGCTGTATTAAGCGTAGGCTAGAATGATATACAAGAGCAACCTGCGGTAGGCAGCTCTGGATAACAGGCTGTAGGAGCTGCACGCTGCTGTCTTGAATTTATACGCTGCAGCAGTCTTGACGCATAAGGTAGGTAGGTGGTCTGAGTGTGACTCCTGCAGCTTTTCCGGATGCCACCCATATCTGCAATGCTGTTTGCTCCCAACTGTGCTTGACCTACTACACTTACTGCTTTCAGTCTTCACTCTAGAAAAGAATGAAGAGAAAACTAATTATTAAGACAAAGTTGCAATACAATACAAGCCAAGAAACAGGTATCAGGAAAAGTGCATTACCATTTCTGTTGTCTTTTGCTAAGGGACAAGAGAAATGAGGGGCAGGTGTGTAACTACCCGAGCAGGCGAATTAAGCTGGAAGAGCCTCCCATTGGGATATAAAATTAACTCTGTGAAGAACAAAGCAAGAGACGCAGAGATACACATGCAGATTCTCTCCCTCTCTCCTTCTCCCCATGTCCCCCACCTGACTGTGTGTTGCTTTGGCCTCTCTCCACCTGCAGTAGAAGGGAGCAGCCTGGTAAGTCCACATCTACTGAAACTGGCTGGACAAATTGTCTTGATTTTCAAGTGCCCTTTGAGCTCTAGGGCTGCAGGCTCATGCAGGAAAAGTCAAACTGATGTGGGGATTGATGCTGCTGTTGCCTATTGTACGGCTTCTCCTCTGTAAACATCCCTGTCACAGCCGAGCCATCCTGTTCTTTGTCAGACAGTTGTCTGTGCAGAACGCTCTTGTCTCAGAAGTGATCCAGCTTGGATAGCCAAAGAGTTTGAGTTTAAGCAAAAAAAAATGACGTAGGAAGAGTAGAAAAACTTAAATAGAAACCCTCAAAATATTTCTGTTTCCATGTAAGTAACCTTTGGTAACAAAATAAAATAGGGGAGAAAATATGGAAAATATATACGAAAACGAATTACAGAAGAATGTATTAACATAAGTATTTCCAGAGACAGAATAAATCCCCGGTGAACAAGCAGCAGAAAAAAAGGCTGCATAATTTAGCCATAACTTTCTGCCTGCATTCTTGGGATGCGGATGCCAAATGCTTCCACCTGCCTGCCACTGAAGAGCCCTTCTGTCCTCCTCATTTAACACTGTAGTCATTAAATGATGTTTGGTATCTAGTTCCCTACTACACATAGCTCTTTGCTGAATAAATTTACTGAATAAAAGTAGACTAAGGCATGTGCTGGAGCACAGGCCTTTTGAGCATCCAGATGGCTTCATTGTCAGCTCAACCTCTGGCTCTGGTTTGGACCCCTCCAGCTCGCTCTCCCAACACAATAGTCACGGTGTGCTCCAAGGGTTGCTCAAAAAGCGCACTGTGGATCAGCTTGTCCCTCAGCACCACCCCAGAAGTCTCAAATGAACTCTATATGCCCTCCAGTCGCACCGTGGGTCATGCAACACCTGCCCTGAACTTCACGCATCCTGGCGGGCTGCAACACAGCCCTCCCACCATTTCAGAAACCTTGGAATCAATAGGCACGTCTAGAGTAATATTCATGCCTTAGGGTCTCCGGGACACCACTCAGGAGGTAGAAGGGATGTTGGACCAGTTACCATGTGTGTGGAGGAGATCAGCCTGATGGGCAGAGAGCCTGACACAGCAAGGGCACGGCTCAGCCCATGACATTTGGTGTTCGTGCTGTGGATTTCTCCCTTTCTTGGCAGCATGGATGTAACCACAGAAGACAACTACCATTTCCTTTTTTTTCCGGCCCGAAGCCTATTATTGACTCTTCTGTGCCCACATGGTTTGAAAGAATGGTTTATCTGAGTCTTGTCATTGGAAGGGAGAAACAATCAGCAGGTTATATTAAGAGAAACCAGCACTGCAGCCAGGTAGGACAACCCTAATTCATGAAAGTGGTTGACTACTTGCTTTAATCAGTTGCTTAAATCCATTCTTTCAAGGTGAATCCCTTAGGCTCTGTTGGAATCCTGAAGTGCTCCCTCAGTTCAGGTCCAAGGGCACAGAAAGATGCAGAATATTGTAGGTTATTGAGATATTTCACCTCCATCTCTACCAAAATCAGTAGATACTGGGAATGGTCACCTTGACTGAAAAATCAAGCCTGCTTGCTGGTGAGCATACCTGCACTTCTCCCAAACACACCAGCCTCCTACACAATACCCTTCTCCATCTCAAATTGCCAAAAGTACTGAAAAATTGGTGTTCGTAATTTTTTTTTTCCTAGGTCAGAAACAAGAACACATGAAAATTATGCTCTTCCCAGGAAAGCTTGCACCATTTTTCTGGCTTTCTTTTTTCTTTATTTTTAATGATAGTAGAATGGTTTATAGCTTGACATAGAATATTGTTTTGTCCTTTAGTATCGCTGGTTGTACGGTTAATTCCTACATAATGCACCATGGCAAAATGAGGAATTCATCTCTTGCATTCATGTTGTCCTGCTGCACTAGCAGATGTCCAGTTACAGCTGTGTATCCCCTCTGCATTCCCTCTTCAAAAACACCCCAAACCCTTCTGTTTCTGTTACGCTTCTTTCCAAACAGTGCAACATCAAGAAACATGCGTCAGTAGAAGCTTTGACAAAGATTTCTCTACAGTCAGCTGTGAAGGCTGTTACTGTGAGACAAGTTAGTGACGGCTCTCTAGTGAGTGTACCTTTAGGTTTATTGGTGTCAAAAGTGCTGGAAAGTGAGAAAAGCTGTTAAATGCACTCATCTATTCTGGCTGTGGCAGCCTTTACGTTCTGCCATACTTTAGTAATCAACAGTTTCCTGCAATGTTTGAAATACTGCTCATTTTGAGTATTTGAAAATGACTTTGCAACTTCGTGGGCAAATTGATGTTTCTGGAAAAAAATATTGAAATAGGAATGTAAATTTATTTTGGTAGTTCAAGCAACTTTTGGTACCCAAGTTCCACCAAAGTGATCTCTTTGTATATTCTTGAAATATATTTTTCAAATGTCAGTGAAACACAAGAAAATAATTTTTGATCTCTCTATCCATTGAAATCAACAAAAATTGTAATATATTTTAGAAGTGGGGCTTGAATATATTTATTTTATTGGCATGAATATGAAGAAACATTCATATCTAGGTGTAAATACTGTATTTCTTGTACAAAAAAAAAAAGGCTAAAGCAAAAGTTCTGCAATCTAAATATCCATACATGCACATATTCTGTTCTGCTCACGTAAAACTAGAGTAATTCAATACATTAACAAGAGGCCAGAATTTGCTCTGTGCTGTGTTAATTCTTTGTCTACATGTGTTTGAAGCCTCACATAAAAGGCTCAACGTTACTTGTAGCACCCACAGACCCCACTGAAATCAATAATTGGTGTTGGTCCACATCAGGTCTGAATCTGGATATCACAATCAACTTTTATTAGCCTCTTGACAGTGCATTTAGGTGATCCTATTGGTTAGTATGAAGACTAATGCATATAGTAGACACTTTCCAAACCACATGTACAGCACAAAATATGCAGTCCGGGACTGTACAATACAGATAATTTAAGCCACATGTAGCTCAGTGAATGTAAAGCTTAGAGTATTTGATCTCAAAACCCAATTAGAGCAGTTTGTTTGCTTTGATCTGTGTGGAATGCTGCATTTTACACATTATAAAACTGACTTCCAAAAGTTATTGGGGTAATAAACACTAATAATATGAATATTTTGTATTCTCGAGTTGCAAAAAGAAATTGCACGTAAGAGCTGCAATAGGTTATATAGACTGTGACTTTGAAAATTAACCTGATTCTCACAGAACCCCCTGAAGAGGGAAAGTGATCAGAGGGAGGGAAACATGAGCACCCACAACAGTGAAGCCTTTGGAGACCAGCCTGCTACCCTTGGAATTCCTCTGTGACTGCTGGGATGTGCAGTCTGCAGTTTTGCTATTTATTAATACACTTTATAAGAAGCTGGCTTCTATATGGACATAGAGCAATAAGGAGCTTGACTTTGAGGGTGTTAAAAAAGGGGAAACAGAGGCAGCCAGGTGGCTTAGTCAGGCTGACCCAGGAATCTACATCACCCGTAAGTCTGGTTTTAGGGGTTGGACCATAAGACTGCCTCTCCCTAAAAAGGAAGAAAGCTTCTTTTGCTTCTCAAAGAAAAAGTTTGAGTCACCGAAATACATCCCAGAAACCACTGAAAAAGGTAATTCTCAGCTCCTTCTGGATTAAGGCATCTTTCAGGGCTGCTGCTGGTAGTGCTCTAGCACAGAAAAAGATGACAACCTCCTGTCTCCTCGCTGACCCTGGGACATAGCATGTTGTCTGGGTGGACTGAAGAAGATTCAGTGGAGCTGCTGTTTATGGTCTAATAGACACCACCAGTTTCTCAAACTATGTAGATTCTTTCCTCAATTCTACTTTTATTAAAAAAAAAAAAAAAGAAGACTTCTCAAAAAACAACAACCCCCCCCAAAAAAGCTAATATACACACTTCTAGATGAAGCAGCTTGGGGAGCACAGGTATAACTGAGATGCAGATCTACTTAAAGTACTGTCATAAAAATGATGACAGTTAAACACGACAACCTCCACGATTTTTGGAGGGGTGTCTCGTGCAGAAGAAGATTTACAAATCCGTGTGGTACCAAGCACTCTTTGTATTTTTTTTTATAGCTGATTCATATACTACTTACACACCTGTGATAACTATATTATAAAAATGGTTCTGTGTATATGCTTGGCACTTACAAATTGTAATGGAAAAAAGATGATTAATTGCACAGCAGAACTCTCTGACAATTTGCTGAACCTGTGTATCACTGACATAAATCTTTCTCCCAAGTGCCTTGACTATCATTAACTTGAAAAATCAGCCAAGCAAAAACGTTTATGAGTGGGTTCATGGAAATAGAGACACATATTTTATATCTATGATATGCAGCAGACATCTGAGAACAGGAAGATACCTGCAGCAGGATACTATGTCTTGCATATTTTTCAGTGATTCTCCACCCTAACCCTGAGGCTGGTGTTTATCTGGACCCTTGTGTTATACTTAGTGCATCTTGCTTAGTCAGGCTGTGGTGGTCTGCTATGTGGAATTTTTCTCTCTCATTTGAAAGTACCCTCAAATAAAGCAGACAAATTAATTTCCTCCTGTGGCCTCAAAGAGGCCTGTGCTCTCTCTGCTGCTCCTGAGGAATCCAGCATCCACAAGCTGCGTTCACTTAACTACAACTCCATCTGAATAGCAAATGCTAATTGCATTTGCTTCTGGCCTTTTCCTGACTTGAGATCCTCAGTTACACAAGAGGTTGGGAACCTTCAGCTGGAGAGCTGAAATACACATTGAAGATTCTTGAAGGAGTGGTTCTTCTTTTATGTTTCAAACCTCTGTAAGTGCTGGAATAGAACTTGTTCTCTAAAAAATGGCCAATTCAATAATGGATGCCTTATTATTGAAAACCTGGGTTTATATTGGGCAGACTTGTCTTGGCCAAACCTGACTGAAATGAAAAGGACATTTGACATTGATAATCTTTACATGAAAATTGACTAATTCAAATGAGCTAAGTTATATTAATAATTCAGGTGAAAAACTCTAGCTGTAATTGCAGTGTGTGCACCATTCAGAGACTCATGGTATGGTTTATTCATTGCATTTCTCCATTTTTTTATGTTCGTGTGCAAAGACAGTGGCATTCAGTAGAATCATCTAAATCTTGATTCGTTCATGTTTTCATGTGTCCTCCTCCTTACTTGAGAACAGAAAATAACTTTTGTAATAAAAGAAGTGGTTTGCTAAGATGTACAAGAGAAATCATAGTATGATTGAGAGATTTCAAGCATTTGAAGAAAATAATGACTTTTTTTTTTTTTTTGGAAAGGCCTAAAATGAACTTTCATCCATGCTACTTGAGTTGAAAACTCGAAATTAGTAGCCAAGTCTTCTTTTGGCGTTGATCCATTGCTTGTTTACTTTTGATACAGCTCCATTAATGCTCCTCTGTAACACCATATTTCCCTTTATTATGGTCAGATCAGTTTCTTGAGCAAAGATTACTCAGTCTACAGCTGCTTATTGAAAGCAAACGTGCACAAAGATCAATGAGAGTCCACTAAAATGTCTACATATGTAGATGGAAACCTAAAAGCTAACATGTTTTCCTTTTTCCATAAAAATCCCCTGGATTCAAGACCACTTGCTTCCAGGGTAAGAGGAGACTGTCATTTAAAACAACCAGCATGTGTGGCTAATACAGAATGTCAAGATGATGTTACCAAGGCTTAAGAATGTCATTGTTTTCAGACAGCATCCTTCCATCAAGTACACAGCTCATTAAAAGGTGAGTGACTTCCAAGTCCGGGTATTGCAGATTTTACCCACTTCTCATATATGCTGAACGGTTGAGGTTTAGTTATTTTTATATTTATTGGTGTATCATGAGCAGGAACCTGGTGAAAGGGTTGAGTTTCATTTTTGTGATATGGAGCATTAAGTTATTAGGGGTATCTGATGGAAAAAATAGAATTACTTCAATGAATTTCACTTTATAATAAGTGAGAGTTTAATTGCATGCTTTTATCTTTTATTAGGCATATTTCCTGCCACTATGAATTAAATTTAGAATTAAAATCAAATATAGTGGAACAGTATTATGAACATGAATACACTTTCATTATTTCCACTGAAATAATCAGTAAAAAGAAAAAGTTCAGGCAACTGCACTCATTTATCATCAGAGACAGTCATGTACCACAACTATCTGAGTGTAGATGCCATTTTACTTTTTCATCAAGATTCAGGTAGCAATTTTCTACTCTTTTTTTCATCTGATCACAAACTGCGAACAAACACTTACTTCAGTGTACAGCCAGTTCCACTTAGGTGTCACTAGTTTGTAATCAGCAATAGACTGATTTTATAGTGAAAGGGGCCCTTTGCGCGGCTGTGTAGGCATACAAGGATTGAAAACCTCCCATGGAAACCACACTCCAAACCTTCTTTCTGCTATCCAGGGCCTATCACTTCCTGATCTGCAGTGTGAACTTTACTTGCATTTGAGGTTGGTCTACTCTGAGCTTCAGAATCCTACTGCAGGTTAAAACATGCTCACAGGTTGTAGTCACAAACTCACTATTTACTCTGTGGGATAAAATACCGAGACCCGTCAGACAAGTACTACTGCTGAGAGGCCATTACTAAAGGTTAGGTACAAACTCATGTGCATCTTCAAGGTCATAGCTAAGACACTTTAGAGCCAAGGAGATCCTGGCTTTTCTTTCCACTCATTTTCTTACACCACAGACTAGAACCTTTTTCCAGTATGCGGTAGAGGACTTCTAGGCGACTAGGTGTCTAGCAGAAGGATGGGATGGGACACCAGCATCACCTTTTGATTTGGTTCCCTCTCCAGTGAGGCACCCTTTTCACCCCACCTGTCATGTGTCTTGAGCTTCTGTGCCTGTACATTGCCTCTCAACTTTGAGTCTCCTTGTCTAAAAAAGTACTAAACAGTAAAAGAGCTTTTTGAGTGCAACTCATCTGACCAGAGGAAGATGCCAGTATCTGGTGAGAGGAATTGTGGCCTAGGGATGCCCGCACAATTCACTGCATTTCGTTGCATTGTCTAGCTCAGGTACAGCTGTTGACAATGCAGAGTCTAAAGTTCCCCACCCAATGCAAGCACTAACAGAGACGTTAAATGACAAGCCAGATTTACTGAGGAAATCCAATAAGCCGAGATGCCTTTCTTTCCTCTAACACCTTTAGTATCAGCATCAATGCGTCACATACTCCTCTATCCATGTCTTAGATGGTGACACCTGGGCTATGCTCGTACATAGTAGCAGATTAAAAAAAAAGAAAAAAAATCCTTATTCCCCATCTGTGCTCCTGACAGAGGCAGATGCTTGTTCAGGAAAGCAAATTCCAAGTGTATTCAAGCCTGCCTACTCTGATGGAGGCAAGAAACACTTGGTTTACCCTTCACTACTTATTCCCCTCCTCTGTCCATCTGAGAGTCTTCTCCTTTTGTTGCTGCTGAAACCAAGAACAGGATGTGCAGCACAGTAGTTGCTGCTGCACAAGGTGGCTGTAAGCAGCATCACCAGCACTCACTGCTTCCTTCCCTTTTCCCAATACGATTAGTGGAAAAAAAACCCTTGCTTTTCAAGAGTTTCCTCTGGCTCTTCATCCCTGTGACAGAAAGAAAACCAAAGCCTTCCCTCCAGTATACAGGCACATTGGAGCTGGTTGTCTATATGTGAAAAGTAGACATAGAAGGGAAAATGAAGTTATTTCCCTGAGGACAGTCAGACTGCAGTTGCAACTGCTCATTCCCAAGTACAGTTTGCCATGTACAGATGTGCGTAGAAATGTAAACCTAAAAAATATTAAAGTATATACTTCAGGTGCAGCAGTAGTTTCACTACTGTATATCTGACCCTCTACAGGCCATAGTCTTGAGTCAGGTCTCTAAACATGTGACTGGCTCATGCACTGGATGACTAAGAAAATCTTCTGGTTTAACCCCAGATGGCAACTAAGCCCTGTACCGCTGTTTGCTCGTTTGCCCACAGTGGGATGGGGGAGAGAATTGGAAGAGTAAAAGGGAGGAAATTCGTGGGTTGCGTTAATGACAGTTTAATAGGTAAAGCAAAAGCCACGCACACAAGCAAAGCAAAATAAGGAATTCATTCACCATTTCCCATGGGCAGGCAGGTGTTCAGCCATCTCCGGAAACAGGGCTCCATCACGCATCATGGTTACTTGGGAAGACAAACACCATCACTCAGAATGTCCCCGCATTCCTTCTTCTTCCCCCAGCTCTATACTCCGAGCATGAGGTCATATGGTATAGAATATCCCTTTAGTCAGTTGGGGTCAGCTGTCCTGGCTTTGTCCCCTCCCAAATTCTTGTGTACCCCCAGCCTACTCGCTGGTGTGAAGGGCAGAAAAGGCCTTGACTCCATGTGAACACTACTCAGCAGTAACTAAAACATCCCTGTGTTATCAATGCTGTTTTCAGCACAAATCCAAAACATAGCCCCATGGAAGAAAATTAACTCTATCCCAGCCAAAACATGCACAAAAAGGAAATAAACTCAGAGGTGCTATTTGCTTTTGTGTTGTGTTGGTTTAGGGATTCTAAAGCCATAGGAAATATTTTGGTCATGGTATCTGCCTTTCCAGCTTTGTGTCAGAAACGAAAGCTGAAATGCCTGTGTAGTCATTTGATTCCAGGAACTGAGACTTTGAGAAGAACATATGCTGTCAAGGAGCTTTTTTATGTATTCATGTGTATAAATGCATGTGTGTGTTTGTGTGTGTGTGTCTGTACACAAAACATGAGATGGTGGTCAAGATGCCACGATTCATATGGGGTTCCTCCTTCTTTACAGATTAAGAATAAGGTTATTTTCAGAAATCTCATTTCCTTAGTTATACACCTAAAGCTATGGTTTATGACATTAAGAAAAGCCCTTGGAATTGCATTTTGTGGTGCATAAATAATGATGTGAATGATTATTTCTGATAAAATATCTCCTTCATACTATTGGACTCATCACAAAATAGATCCAGCAACCTGTCAGTGCTGGTTTACTAACAGCTAAAATAGAGGAGGCCAGCATTCATCTCTGTGTTTCTAACTTTTAGAAAAAAACAGAGAGAGAGACAAAAAGTGCATAAAGGATAGAGAAAGAGTGAGCCTGATGAAAATGTAACTTTGTATTTTAGAGGTCAAGGAACATAGCCTAGAATATGCAAGAAGGTCTGTTAAAAGCTATTGATTTTGGAAAGCACCTAGGACTCAAGAGTGACTTCAAGCAGACAGATTTGGAGCAGCTGAGTTCAGGAGAGGAGGCAAATTCCAGGTTGCAGGAAACTGGAATTTCTTAAAAGAAGCAGCTTAAATGTCTAGACAAATTAGGCTTTTAGTATGATGATAAAAGTATATTAAGAAGAGAATGCTTGAGTTTTTCTTTCCATAATAAAAATGTTCTCTTTAGAATGATACACAGTCACCAAAATAATATTATTTGGACCTTATATACACAAATCCATACCAAAAAAAAAAAAAAAAAAAAAATCTCCACACNATCTCCACGCATCTAAAATCCCTGTTTGACTAGAATACACTGGCATCTTGAAGAGTAAGTAATATCCAAATCATTTACCATTTGAAGTCCTTTAAGACTTCAGAAAAGCAAGTGCCTGAACAAGGTAGATGGATTAGAAAACAGAAAGCAATCTTGTTCTTTTGATGTAAGCTACAATTCATTGACGGAAAAGCCTGTGGTAACGAAATAAAGCGGTTTGTTTCAATATACTTGATACACAGTGCAAGTCCACTTTTAACACAGATAACTAGAAAGAGATATTGTTATTGGCATCTGCACGTGTTCCAGCAAAAACACGGAAGAAGAAAGCAGAAGGATGCTGCATGTTTAGGCTCAGCTAAACCTCACACAGTAGAGATCACCGAGAGACTTCACATGCAATCACCGTTGTTACACAGGGCAGAAAACATACTTTAAACAAAGATTTCTCTCTGTCTTTAGCATCCCTCTGCAAGTACCCTCAACACGTACGTGCGTTTACCAGCTGGAGGTCATGCATGACTCCGGCGTGGCCTGAGGCATCGTGTGCCAATTTAAACTTTGTCAGTGCTCTGTAAAAAGTTCAAACACTTCCAAAGCATGCTACTGTATATCAGGTACAAAGGGCCTAATGTCCCAGGTAAATTATTAATCCTCATCTTTCATAAACAAAATTGTTCCGTATTTTTAGTAAACAGATCTGTAAAACACAGAGGTAGTAGGGTCAAAAGGCTTATGAACCCTTCGAACTTTGTCATCTTGGGTGTGGTATTTCCTCTCTCTGCCCAATGTCGCCTTGTGCAAAATAGAAGTAGTAATACTAAA
This sequence comes from Pampusana beccarii, assembly GCA_013399365.1. Classification (NCBI taxonomy): domain Eukaryota; kingdom Metazoa; phylum Chordata; class Aves; order Columbiformes; family Columbidae; genus Pampusana; species Pampusana beccarii. The sequence continues at coordinate 1,929,464 of VWYH01004739.1, read as the reverse complement.
CATAATTAGTTAATGCTTCCACAATGTTTTGAGTATGGTGATCTCTGTGTAGGTGCTTATCTGCTACTGATATGTTGCAATTAAATAGTCCTTACTGTGCAAAAGGTTTTTCTGTTTACTACAAATTTGTTATCTGGAGAATAAAAACTAGCCCTCTGAACAGATCAGCATGCAGTTTCAGGGAGCAATCTGCGAAGCATAGCAAGAAACCTTGAATTATTTGAATCACCTAAATCTGATAGTGGATTTATAATAATTCCTTGAAACTTGGCCAGTAACTTTTTTTTTTTTTTTAAATCTTTTTAAGTATTAGTTACTTAAATAGAAGCAGTTTCCCATACTCCCAGCTCCCACTCTCTCATGTCTGGTTCATCTCTGTAGTCCCCCAGCCTTTCTGTTTTTCTGTGTTGCACGTTTTACCCCTCCATTCTTTTTTTTCCCTTCCTTTCTCTCTCCAGTCTAGTCCCTTCAAAGGGAAGGTGCCGCTGCTCCTCAAGTTTCTGGGGCACCAGTGGGTTTTATTCGGAACACTCACTGTGGCAGCGGTCGTACGGCCTGTCTGTGTCCACCATCCTCTGTCTCTCAGTGTTGTCTGTCCCTGCTACCACAGGAACCCTGGGCCTGGACATCGTATGTAACCATTTCAGTGAAAGAGATTCTGCAGCTGAGCTGTGTGTTTGCTTTTTTTGACTGACATGCTGAAGAGGTTTCCAGTGACCTTTTCACAGGCATACCCAGCTCTCTTCCTAGAGCAGCTCCCATTAAGTTCAGATGCAAACACCTTAAGTTTGGGATTTTGCACATTCAGAATTTCAATTTGTTTCTCTCCTGAGGAGCAGTTCGCAGATGGAGCCATGAAGTTAGTTTCTGCTGAATTATAACTTCTCAGAACTATTTTCTTTAACCTGCTTGGTTTTCCATTTGTAAAGGACTTGCAAAGCTAGGCCAAATAAAACCATTAATTAAGAGATGACTGGAAGAGAGAGAAAACATGGAAAAAGAATAAAAGCTGAGATCATTAGAATAGTTTCCTTGAAATAGTGTAAAATTTGTCAGAGTTTAGAATCTTGTTTTCTCTTAACAGTGTTTCAAAAAAAATAAATGTAGTGCCAATTAAAACTGCTTCTTTGGCAATGTGATGTATCATTCAGTGACTAACCAACTCAGCTAGGTATAAACCAGCAACCCAGCTGTCAAAGGATACATCAACCTCTCCTTAGTGATCATCTCTTCCAAACCTGTTTGTTGATAAAGGCATAGGATATTTGCCTGGGAACTAGTGAATAGGTATTCCTTGCCAGGATAATATCTGCAAAGAGAGGGCTTTCAGTTTAATAATTAAATGAGAAAGCTGAAAATACTCTACTGAAAGATAAATTACTTCACTTTTTGTGAAGAGGAGGTTTCTAGAATTAATTATTCAATACTAAGAATGTAGACTTTGAAAACAGGGTAATTTCCAAAAATGTCATGTCTATTTAAATCTGTCTCTACACACACACAGAAATATACACATATAGATGCAGATGCATAATCACATATGCACACACACATTTACATGTTTCTGTAAATACATCTCATATATCATCTATTTTGTTTTTTTAAAAAATAAAGTGGCCATTCTTAAGTGTATAACAAAAGGGAAAAATCTCTAAAACATTCAGCAAAATTCTGTTTAATCTTAAAATGGCTTTTGACCTTTGCTTGGTATTTTCTTATGCTTCTTATGTTTTAAAATTTGTCAGCATTGGTGTGCAGGTAAATAGCAAATTTAAATGAATCTGCTTTGGCATTAAATATATAAACAAACTTGCACAAAGTAGTTACAAAGGACAAAACAATCTCCTCTGTTTCTAAAATGGAACAACGTGCGTATGCGAAGTCATGCTGCAGAGAAAGATACTATCAGTTTTAATTAAAAATGGGTCAAGATGGCCAAGTTTTTCTTTGGCCGACCTCACTTGCTCTTTTCCTGCCAGAATCAAAGCCACCCAGTTTTTCCTAGGATGCGATATGGTTCGCTTTGCGTTTTCCAACTCATTCTCCTGCATTTGTTACAATTTCATGTGAAAATAATGGTGCCTTTCCTCTTTTTTTCCCCGGACAATCTGACCCCATTGTAAGATTGCAAGTGGAAAGACATGCCAGTGAGCAGGCAGACAAATGAGCAGAAGGACCACCCAAGACCCTGGTGTCGGCAGAGGGTGTCTCTGTACTGTGGGGTGCTTGTAGAGTGAGCAGCAAGGGTGGGAGAGTCTGTGATGCCTCACCCAGGGAAGAAGCTGAGTGTTTCCCGAGTGGTGTGGGGGTGAGAGGAGGCAATAAGCATCTCCGAGGTCAGTTAAGCCTGGCTTAAAGGAGGCAGATGACATCGAGAAAGAGTTTCTTGGAGAAGGGAAAAGGTAAATAGCTGAGGGAGATTTTAAGGATGGGAGTGAAAAACAGAGGAGGATAGAGGAGACCGGGGGAAAGAAATTAAGGATGATGACGATGAATGGGTGGGAACCAGTGTGAAAACTGCTGCAAGGGTAGCAAGAAAAAATTGTACACTGTTATAAATGCTGTTTCCTTACATTAGGTCCTTGCTAAATTTTAACAGTATCTTACCATAAAATCAGAGCAAGACATAAAGTGGAGCCATACCATGCTTTATGCTCTGGACCCAACCATCCTCTAATGTGAGGGCAGCCATTACTCTTGAATTTGGAGCTTCAATTGCACCCACAGCCTGTACTGCTCCTGCTGTTTTAACCATCCTACTTGTTTTTAGCCAGGTAACTGAGAAAGGGCTTAAGACGCAGTTTTTCTACTCCATTACCAATTTGTCTGGCATAAGATACTTCTTCTGGATTCAGATCCTGACTTACCTTCAGGACCTGGGCAAATGACTTATCCTTTTATGTCATGGCTTTCACCTCTTTTGAAATAGGGTTAATTATGCTTGCCTACCTCATGGGAATATTGCAAGGATTAACTCGTACAGAGCTTTGAGAACGTGAAGCATGGTAGTTATATTCTTTTCATGAAATAAAAGCAAAGCAGAAACAAAGTCGTTTCCTTGCTACAATCCCACACTTGAAAGCACCACCCATCAACAAAGAGTGACTCACGAGCACCACGAACCAAAGGTATGGTGTTTACTCCTGCAGGTTTGTTTGCACAGAAAGAACAATCTATGCTTCCGAGTACGCCTGGTTAACCACCCTCCCAGTACAGCTGAGTGAGAAGCGGCAGAGTCCAGAGGTGTGGCACATGGCTGATAGGTGACCCGTAGTGCATCAAGTCCTTTCACTAGAGAGCAGAGCTGAGCAGGAAACTGAACCATGGCAAATCGTAGTAGGCAATTGCAGCAATGCCATTTGGCAACCACCTTCAGTGAGCTGCGCTGAGGTTCAAGAGTCACAAAGAATATGATTTTTTAATCTTGAAAGAGAAATAATTATAGCTGCCAGACGAGGTACTTCAACTATTATACACACATGTATTGGTGGACTAGAGTAGAATCATAGAATCATAGAATGATTTGGGTTGGAAGGGAGCCTAAATATCATCTAGTTCCACCTCCCCTGCCATGGACAGGGACACCTTCCATTAGACCAGGCTTCTCAGAGCCCCATCCAGCCTGGCCTTGAACACTTCCAGGGATGTGGCATCCGTAACTTCTCTGGGCAACCTGTTCCAGTGACTCACCACCCTCATGGTGAAGAATTTCTTCCTTATATCTAATCTCAATTTATCCTCTTTCAGTTTAAAGCCATTACTCATCATCCTGTTACTACGTGCACTTGTAAAAACCCCTCTCCAGCTTTCTTGTAGGCACTCTTAAGGTACTGGAAGGCTGCTTTAAAGTCTCCCCGGAGCCTTCTCTTGTCCAGGCTGAACAACCCCAACTCTCTCAGCCTGTCTTCACAGGAGAAGTGCTTCAGTTCCCTGGTCATTTTTGTGGGTGTCCTCTGGACCCACTCTAACAGGTCCATGTCCTTCTTACGTTGGACACCCCAGAGCTGGATGCAGGCCTCCAGATGGGGTCTCACCAGAGCGGAGTAGAGGGGCGGAATCACCTCTGTCTACCTACTACTAAAGCTTCTTTTGATGCAGCCCAGGATACAGTCGGCTTTCTGGACTGCAAGTGCACATTGCTGGGTCATGTTGAGCTTCTCGTCAACCATCATGCTCAAGTCCTTCTCCTCAGGGCTGCTTTCAATCCATTCTCTGCCCAGCCTGTATTTGTGCTGTGGACATCAGAGAACCCAGATTACTGTTCGTAAACTAGGTGAGAAATTTCTGAACATCGTATGATGCAGTCCTGGCAACCATGGTCTGGGCAAGCCTCATGACTGGCATGCCAGCAGGGTCAGCTACCACCAAGAGCAGTGGCAGCAGGGCAGGCCTTGTTTTTGCAATGGCTGCTGGAGGAAGTGCTGCTGTCGGGGGCAGTGGCTGGGGAAAGTGTCTGATTGCTGTAGCACCCTCATCTCTTTGCACAGGCTGTGTGCATATCCAGGCTTCCACCAAGTCTCTGATCGTGATCATAGACTCTCACACACAACCAGATCTTTGGCCTTGGGTCATCTGCCTCCTCTGTACCTGCCCACCTCTGCAACTAAGACTCCTAGTAATGAACTCCATAATCTCATAAGAACTAGCAGCTCCACACCATTTATTCAACTACATAATAAGCTTCCTTAGCCCTCAGTACTCCATTCCTTTCCCTCTTTTGCCCCATTTCTGAATACTGAGATAGTGCCGGAGCCTTGTGTAGCTTTGGCTCAAGCACACACTGGGGAGCAAACACAGGAGCTAAGACCCCTACTGTATTCAGCAAGACATTGCTATTGTGTCTTTTCCAAATTCATACCATCATCCAGATACAGAGGTACATATCTGCATATCTAGCACCAAAAGCTTCCAGAAAGACTCCAAGCAGCTCCCCCTACATGCAGAAATGACAGCTGACACTGCTTTCTTCAGTGGTATGCATGCAGCCAAGTGTGTTTGAACTAGAGGTTTGCTCTAATGTCCTTGGTCAAAATATTCCTACTGCATTCACGTCCGCATTAGTTTAGGCTTAAAGAAGTCAGCAAAACCATATGTTCTGGCCTCCTGCTTAATGCAGGTCACAGACATAGGCTGTTTTTTGTTTTTTTGCTCTTTTTGCTTGCTGATCCTTCAAAGAAATGGTGCCTACACGAGATGTGCTTGTTTTAGTAGCTAAATTCAAGCTGCTCAGTGCTCCTCATGTGTCCTTGAGGAGCACAATGAGTTCTGATCTTCAGAGTCTGTTGAAGGTATAAATCTCCACAAGAATGACACATCTTCTTTTTGTATTATAACCCAGACACACCAATACTACACACAAAAAATTGCTACCGCCAAAATATAGGGGTTAATCAAGTGGGGCTGGTTGTTTGTTTGTTTTTTTTTGATTTGTTGTTTGTTTGTTTTTGCTTGTTTGTTTTGATGTTTGTTTGTTTGTTTTTCCCCCAGCATAGTACTACCCATTATGGTAAAAGGTATATTCTTCTTCTGGAATCTTATACATATGTTTATGAACGTATCTTCTAGTAAACTTGTAGATTAAGATAACTCAACAAATACAAAAGATCAATAGTAGTTTTTAATGAATACTCTCTGTTCTTGCATATCATTCAGTCAGGACACCAGAGGCAAGAGTCAGTGCCCTCACCCTGCTCTGCTAATAACATCCCCCTTCAACACATTGCTCATTTTTTCTAATCTGCTTACTCTTTAGTTTCTTCAGGCCCACAGATAGAGATACTTACGAAGATTCATATTCTTTTTTTGAACTCATTAGCGTATGAGGACAACTTGATCATGCCTTTCACAGTAAAGGTGGTCATTGTAATTTCATCAACATATAGTAACAGTAATGTTTTGCTTTATTTGTTCTTAATTTATAACAAAAGAAAGTTTTTGTCTCCAGATGGAGAATTATTTCATTACCTATGGGCATGCCCACTTTTCCCATTTAAAATCACATTTTCCACACTATTTTTACAGTTTTCCAACAAAACATAGGTAAGTCACAAAGCCTAGTCACTCTTGGACTGGTTTTTATTAGTTCTAAACCAATCTGATTGCTTTGAAAAGCAAAGCTGTGTTTGCTAACTGGAGCCTTAATGCAGAGGTTGCACATCAGAATGTTTCCTTCAGTCTTCTTGTGTGCACATTTGCAGTACATGCATGTGTGAATAGAAAACTCAGCATGCAGGTGTTTGAACTTAATACCTGTCTTTTGGTCCCAGTCTCCTCTTCTTTTAAATTAAAAACTAGTAAGAATGCCATATTTAATTTTAATTGTCAAAATGTGATTTGTTAGTTAACCAAAACAGAGCATTCTGAAGACTTCTTCTATTTATACTATTGTATTTAACTTCTATTTATATTGTGGGGTTGTTGTTGTTTGTTTTGTAATTGAGCTGCAGCAGCAATATCAATCTATAATTATTTTATCTTATTGAGAAGTATAACATACAAAACATAAACCCCTCAGTTTACAGTACAGTTAGTGAACTGATAAAAAGACTGTTTTAATGTACACCAAGAAATGCAGCATGTCATAAGAGAAGGACACATTGTTTTACTAGCAAAACAAAGTATAAGTGCTGGAATGGGTGTTTCTGCAACCTTAAATCTTACAGGAGTTCTATTTGGATGTTCTATTCACATGTAAACATAAAAATATGCTCTCAAGGTCTGTTGTAATGTTATACTAGTTAATAGTATGACTCTGATGTGAGTTAAGCATCAGCCTTTTCCTATACAAACTCGCTATTTATAAATATGATTTTACTTTCAAATTAATGGAAAGAGGTGCTAATTATAGTTATTAAGGATCTGGGCTGTATAACGTGTAATACAGTTATCCTTAGGAGAAAAAAGTAGCTCTAGGGAAACTGGCAAATCTTGGAGTTCTAGAAAAAGGAATTATTTTTCTGAGTACTCTTTCCTTGCTCCCTTCTGAGAATGAATGGAGAACATGTACATGCTGCTCAATGGACTATCCAGTGTCACTAGATAAACACTCAGTCTTCTAAAAAGGGGTGAGCTGGTGCACTGAAAAAGAGTTATTTTTCACCCTTGCTATTTAAAAAGAGGGAAGTGTTTTCTAATTAAGGTTTGCACTGTGAAACACACAGTCATAAATGGTGACAACAAAGTCAGAGGAGTGCGCTGCTTTGTAGCCTATGTTGAATAAAAGGAGGAAGAAAGACACTCCAGGCAGTCAAAACAATAGAAAAATTAAGAGAATGGCAAAAGGGGAAATAATAATAATGCTCCCCTAGCCGAGGGAAATATGAATGAGGAAGAAAGGGGGAAATAACAGGATCCTTATTGTACATAAAAAAGAGGATTTTATGTAGGCTACACAACCTAAGAACATTTGGTTGTGATTAGCTGCTGCTCACAGTCAGCACATAGAACCATAGAATCATTTTGGTTGGAAAAGACTTTTAAGATCAAAGAGTCCAACCATAAACCAAATGCTGCCAAGTCCCACTAAACCATGTCCATAAGCGCCACATCTACCTGTCTTTTAAACATCTCCAGGGATAGTGACTCAACCACTTCCCTGGGCAGCCTGTTTCAGGGCTTGATAACCATTCAAGAGAATAAATTTTTCATAATATCCAATCTAAAAGCAAGTTTCGTAAGATAGAATTTCAGCTTTACTTCTTTTTTCATCGAGGTTGTTCATTGCAGTCTGCATAAGCAACTTGTCCTAATCTAAAACGTGTAGGCCACCTGTCGTGAGGAGAGGACATTCACTGGAAATCATCAAGCTCTTCATTTTCTGGGCCAGCCTCACATTCCTTTTCATCAATATCTTGATCATTTTCTCCCTTGTCACTATCACTAGTGACAAATACCACATGGGGAAAGGGTAATTTGCATTAATTCATTTGCAAAAAGGAAACTATCTTATCAGGTGAGGTAAAAAGAAGACCACTGAGGAAAAAAATGAAATAAAACAAAACAAAATGATCGCCCAAACTATATTGGTTATGCAGAGAACTGTAACTGAAGAACATCCTTTTAATTCTACCTATGCTATACAGGAGGATAAGGCTAGTCACTAGTTGAATAAGATGTTTTCCAATTTAAAAGTACATTCTCATTCAATAGGTGGCCATCAATCTTCAACAAAGCAGAAAAAGTGACATCTCTGGTCTTCCAAAGACTAGTTGTTATCCATAAAGAATATATCATTTGCCAGGTGGTATTTTTTAGTGTTCTCTATCTGGACACAGCTGTTCTATGTCTAGTCAGCGATGTGTAACACATTTTTTAAAAAGGCTAGTAACACAGTTGTCAGTTGGGTGTAGGTGGCCGTGTACTATTGTCTGCCAAGTCTCCCCCCTCCCACCCAATTAACTTCCTCGTTAAGAAGATAAATACAGAAGTATTATGCAAAACATGTTTTAGTATTTACCTGGAAGTATAGGGGGAGGTTGTTCTCAAAGATGGACACAGTCATAGAAACTAATAAAAATAATTAATTACGCAATGTCTCATGCAAACATGACGCAGAGTAAGACCAGTATTACAGCGGTATCGTACACCCTCAAACAAATAAGGTTTTTTGAAAACAGGTGGGAAGCAGGGTGTTATTTAGAGGTAGTGTTCACCAGTTCTTGGGAACCCTGTGTAAACAATATTAGCAGCCTTCATTTGGAGTAGTGTCAAATAAAACAGGAAGAAGGAAGACAAAATGGTTTTACATATTTAATGTTTATTGACTTTTTTTGTTGGATTGGCTTTTAAGATGAATTGTTTCAAGAAGAACCTACAGACTTGAAAGAATTACTTGAGAACCCCACTTACATTGCTTTAGGCCCTGCTTTTATCCATTAGGCTGTGCATCCCCTAATTTTAAACAAAGAAATGTCTGAAGAGCAACTTCATCTGAAACTAAAATGCCATAGACATAGCTAATGCAGTAATGGGCAGATTTTTCATAAACAAACCTGGTTATCCACAAGTCTCTCTGGAAGAAATCTGAGGATCCGAGTGAACAGAAAAACAAACAGCTTAGCTGTTGCTTTCCTTGGGCAAGTCTTTGTTTTTATTTAACATGAAAATACAAGGAACTACATTTTCTTGATTTAAAATGGCAATCACCTCCTTTAGTTTAACATTACTATTTTTTCACAGAATGTGCTGTCTTTGATTATTTATTTGTTACTGGAAAATGACTGCAGATTTACCAAATGTAATCACTGCCTGGCTTCTTGGAAAAGCATAATTTTTCCATGTACTTTTAACACCTTCTTACATAACTGGGTTAGCTTTTGTCTGAATGGGACGTTTCTCACAGACACAGACTTTTTAAATCTCACAGAGCCTTCTTGTAACACGAGCAGACCATGTTCTGAACACTGGGGTCTGCTCCTGCCCATGCTGGTGCCCTGAGATGCCCCCCAACCATCCCAATTAACCTGAAATGCACCTTGGTGCCAAATGCAAAGGGATTTCTCTTTTATCACGAAGGAACCTGTGAGACAGTCAAGCCTGGTGGGTTTAAACAGTGGCAACGAGATTCTATGATGAATTAGTAAAAAGAAGACATGGGTGTGAGAGGAGACAGGCCTTGCTAGTTCTTCCCTCAGGATGGGGGCCAGGCCCGTTGCGCAAAGGGGTGTCTTCTGAAGGGAAGATCACTCTTGATCGGCTTTGGATAAACATCCAGACGTTTGAATACATATCTAAATTGAAAACAAAGGCCAGAGAAGATGGGTTTGTGGTTAAATTCCAGACTGTGACTTAACAGATTTGCATCCCACCCCTGGCTCTTCAACACAGAGTTTCTTCATGGCCACGTGTTAGTTATTTTCCATTTATACAGCTTGATTTCCCATCTATCAAATGTGAATAATAAAGCTTGTTGGTCATACCCTTTATTTCTCCTAGTGTATTTACTCTGTCAAAGGAATACAGAAGTCAATATGATCTCAACAAGTCTTTTAGCCTTCTCCTTTGGAGCAGCAAATACCCAAACACCCCCTGAAAGATGTTTGTCTAAATAGTCATTAAAATCAGAATAAGAGCTGTCTTTTCTGCAAGAGTCATAAATTCGATTTATGAATCACTTTTTTTTTTTTCCTTCATTTTGCAGCATGACAATTAAACATATTTCTTATTTTGGATTTGTAAAATGGTGTTATGTTTCCTCAGAGTAATCTGTACACTTGTATTTATTGAATTTCACTTACCAATTTGAAGTAATTTCTGTAATTAATTTAGATCATTCAACTTCTGTTCCTCCAACTGCTTTGTAACTCTCACTTTTGAAAATATCTAAGAAAACTAGAAATGTAATAAATTTCATTATCAAGGGATTGAATCCAGCTTTCCCGGTTTAAACATCTGCAATTTAGATGCTTAGTAAAGCTGTCCTCATAAAATAAGCGCCTATACTTCCACTAGCTAATAATGAAAAATAGCTGCCTTTGAAAGTATCTGGAAGAAGATCTGTGCCTTACTGGCCAATGTCTTGTTCTTGAGACCTTTCAGGAAGCTCTCCTCTTTTTTAATAATTTTTTTTTGTGAGACAGCATATACTTTAGCACTACTTTACTAGACAGTAAAAATGATGACACAAGAAACTCAGGCACCTGCCCAAAGCAGTACATTAAAATACTGAATGTTACTAGTCTCAGAACATGTAGAGGAAAGCATTATTTCCATGTCCTCCAGACAATTGTTTGACTAGATAGTGATTTGTAACTACTTGAAAGCCTGTTTTCTCCCCAAGCAGTGTACAGCAATCTTATGACATAGGTTTAATCAAAGCCATATATCCCATTTTTTTTCATGTAGTTTGAAATTAAAGACAGGATAAATCACATATAGTGCCTTATCTAATTAAGTCGGAATTATTTCCTCATCAAATAGGCCCATTGTCCTGGTAAAGAAGAAAATTAAACTAGTGTGTTACAGTTTGCACTGACAAATCAGTATTGGATTATCACTTGATTATTTTTCAGTCCCTACAAATAAATTGACCAATAATGTGTTCTGATATTTCAGGAGCACTAAAGCAATTTGACCCATTTTCCTCTAAATTCCTTTCTCTTTTTCTCAGCAGTTCATTCTCTGCTTGCCTTTCTTTAGTTCTTTGGAGTGTCTTCTTAAAGGACTTTGCTAACAGTTCAGAGATAGCTTTGCTGGTTTCTTCAGCGTTCTTGGGTAATTTCATCAGGCTCTATCAACACGAATACATTCAGTGTTTTTGTTAACTTGTTATTTCCCTGTTCCAGCCCCTGCTCCTATCCCTTCATTAAAATTAAGTATTTTTGTTACTTGTTTACTATCTCACCTTTTTTTTGTGTTAAAGGACGAAGTCAGTTGCTATTTGCTCCGTTAGTGGAGTGGTGTGTTTCTCTGGCTACTCATGATTCGAACTAAAGTCTTTTTCCTTGTCTCTTATATTTCCTGCTGCTTGCAGTTCCCTCAGGTTTAGTAAAGGCTTCTGTCTGTTTTATTTCTGTAGAAGTCCTCAAGGAGCTCAATGCATCCCTAACAGCATGTTATGTGACTTCATCTCAGATTTTCCTTCTTTAGAACAGCAAACAATTCCCTTTGTGGGCTGGAATTTCTAAATGCTACCATAATATAAACAACAACCGTGTGAAGTTTACCCATCTCTACCCGAGTCTTTGCCAAGAGAAATCATCTTTTTTTTTTTCTTTTCAATCAAGATTCCTTCTACTTCACTGGAAGTATCATAAGGAATTTGCAATTTGGCAGGGTTCAACCCCTCTAATTTCCTAGTCTGGATTTCAGTCTTCTGTACATCCTCACTTACGTTTTCCTGTACTCAGTCTGTTTCAGTAGATATTGCTCTTTAAAATGCTATATGGCAGGGAAGAGTGCATAGACCCAAAGACACGGCAGAGGGAGAATTAATACAATAAAGACTAATCTGGATTAAAGAAAGGTATACAGGTTTCCAGGACAACTTGATGCAAACCTGAGGCTTTCTTTACATAGTAGGTAGGAAATTGGATGTAAACGGATGTTTAAACTTCTTTTGAAACTTTGGTAAGCTGTACAGTCTCCTTGAACTAGAGGCCTTCAAGAAAAAATTGGATTTCTGGCCCTTCTTATTCTTTTCCCTGAACCAACTCAAAGTTGTAGTCATGCTTTCAGTTCAGATCAGGTTTCAGGGTTTCAAAACTCAAACAAACCCACAACACTTTCCTTCTGTTGCACAGTTTAATATTAAATTCAGATACTAAACCTTCATTTATAGCAGACTGTGCTTCAGCATAGAGGACAGTTAACCTGAAAAGCCCCACTGAAAGATTGCCCAACCCTTCCCTTACATATTTATGTGTGCATTTATTATATAGTTAAAAGGCGTAAACAAGGACATGCTGTGTGTGCAAGTTTCTGGAATCTCTTGTTTTCCTTCCATAGTGCACAAACAAGTCATTTAGGCGGACAAAGTCTGAAAGTGAATCATGAACTTGTGTTGTTGTTGTTGTTTTTCTAAGAAAACTTTCTCTGGTGGCTGCAAGAACAGAGATTCCCTGTGTCAGGCCAAAGCACTGGCTTAGCCTCTAGAATTCAACGGTGTTGCAGACCTAATTTGTGTGGACAGACTGACAAAATTTTCTAGTAGCTCCATGCCAAGGATAATGATATTATGGCTTGGAGTATAGCAGAAAGCAATATTAGACTCTCTTTTCAGGGCCATAAGTAAACAGCTTTGTTTATCACTACATTAAGTAATTTGATATAAGCAAACACCTACACACTACATAAAAGCCATACCAGTGAAACCTCAGATAAACTGATGGTTTGCCTTAGCACAAATTGACTATTATGTTTCAAAAAATATTTTCTTTTCTTTGGAAAAAAGAAAAAAAAAGGTTTAGTCATATTTTAATGATTAGATTGACACAAGACAAGTCCTTGAGAACTTTGTACTCCTCAGAGACAGTTCTTGGAGAACTTGAGCTTTGATGCTTACTATATGATTACATCTGTATTACACCCCTCAGTTTGTGGGCCTAGGTGTGTGCCTCAGCCGTGTTGTAAGCGAGATTGAAGGAAAGAAAAGCCAGGCCTATGAGTCAGACTAGGCATTGCAGCATGCCCCACCTGGGGAGTCTAGACACAGTCCATGTGCCTAATACTGCTAAGATGAAACTAGCAGATAAAAGGAGCCCTGTAATTGGAGCTGTTTTCATTTGGACTCGAACTTTGATTTGATGTTTAAAATATAATCTTCAAATAAGACTTCTTTCATGAGTCTGCAGAGTCATAGAGACCTGAAATCAATTCACCTTTCTGCCACAGAATTCCTGCGTGGCCTTGGGCAAATCGCTTACTTTCCCTGTCTTTATCTACAATTATTGAATGCTAGGCTGTCCTCTTGCTCAGCATTTTTTTTCGATGAGAATAAATAGAGGCAGAAAAAAGATGGCAGCTTAGAACAGATACAGAAGAAAGGAAGACGAAGAAGGGAAGCAAATGGAAGAGACACAGGCATGTGTGGGATATAGGAAGTGGACAGGGATGAAAGCAAACAGAAGGAAGAAGCGAACAGGCAGAGAGCTTCAGAGGTGGCTAGTTCATTCCAAACAGACGTGGTTCTGCGAGTGATTTGAGAAGGCAAGTGGCAGATGCACTAGTTAACATCTGCTTGGAATAAACCTTGCATGTGTGGGGGGGAATATGGGAGAGGGGGAGGACGGCCAAAGCCTCCTGAGAAAAACAACTCTCAAGTGATCAAAGGGTGTCGACTTTCTGGGAGTACAATGACCCTTTGATCTGTGACTCTTCCCATAGGTAACTGCTTGAATGGAGGATTGAGCGGTTAAAAGCAAATAAAGTGATAGAATGGCACAGCAGTGTCCTAAGGCTTGAGTGTTTTCAGACTAGTCTGGAAAATCTAGATACAAATCTCCCATGTAAATTAATAGCAAAAGGAGGAATTTTGCCAAGGTAACCCACAGACAAAAAAACAGTTGAGACCAAATGTGCATAAATGCAGTGCCTAAGTAACCTGCGATATTCAAAACTCTGGTTTTGAAAATAAGTGTTACTAATTATGTAAGTTAAAAATCATGAGTCACTCTTGCAAAAATAATAGGGAGGATTAAATATCTTGAAATTTAAACAAATGAATGCCTTATTCTTTGCATTTCCTTCTGGTTTTGTAAGTCCTGAGAAGTAACGTGGTTCCAATTTCACGATTTTTCTGTAATCATGATTTCTAGGAAGTCCCTTATTTAAAATGAAAGGAGAGATTCTTATGCATTCATATAATTCCCTATTCCAGCAGCTGGGACTTTGGAAAAATATGTCATTTACTGTGAACCTTGCAATAAAATATCCTGGGAGTTAGCCTCCGTGGAAAATTCCACCCAAAATCCATCAGTCTTCTTTAATTGCCCCAGTCTAGATTCCCTACATATTGTGAAAACTGTGATGAAACCATGTCCCTAAAAAAGCAAGAAAATTTCCATGTGGATTTCTAAGCTCAATTGTTTGTGGTCATAAAAATTCTATGATAGTCAATAAGAGCAGAAAGTATGCTAGACTACTTGGTCATGTAAGAATCATACCCAAATTATTCCAACATCGACCCTCACACATATTTAAGCATAAGAATCACTTTAGACTTGCAAACAGTCTGAAAGCTGAAATACTAAACTTTTTAATGGGATTTCCAGAACTTTCCTACATCTTCAAAGCACCATTGGTTGGGCTGTAACTCTGTTGTACAAATTAAATGATAACAGCAATAAAACCTGGAACTGTTGAGAAGAAATCAGTCTGTATTAGCTTGTCAGGGCTTGACTTAAGGTAATAGAAATAAACATACATTTAAACAAAAGTCGCTGTCGTAAGACATGTTGTCTAGGTATGGGAAGCACTGATACACACCCTTTCCTGGATTGTCATGGTCACTCTTCTGAGGATGGTGATGACAATTCAGAAACCAGCTTCCACTTTCAAACAAGCAGTTCCTTGCCTCAGACCTTGTTGCTTTCCATTGCCTTTGAGTGTGTGAACATTAGTGTTCTTGGCACAAAGAATTACGCCAGTGCCTCGTCCCTGAGATTGTCTCTTGCCATTGAGAGCATAACCTTTTGTAAGTCTTCTGCTGCTTGGCAGTCCTCTGAATAACTCGCGTTGTAAAAAGGAGCATTTGAGTTAGAACTCAGGAAAATGGCATTGACTTATGTGCAAAATCACACAGACATGAATTCTTTGGACTTCCATAAATCAGGTGCTAGCCCTCTGTCTCTGGGGTCACGAAGCCTCTGGTGGATTCACAAAGGGCATGCTTTTTGAGGGAATATACAGAAAAGGCTAATAGAACTGCAAAAGCAGCAGTTTGGTTTTTTTTCATCTCAAAATCTTAGCTGATTGTCCTCCCACAAAAACACGTAAATGGCAAACAGAAGGGCTCAGAAAAACAGTTAATCAATCATATTCAAACTTAAGTGGATTCAGGAAACATTCAGTTATTTTATTGGTAGAATTTACCAACCTGACAGCTCTTTGGAATTTAGTTTCCTATTTATCTGAAGACAAACTAATACTCTGGAGAAGTAAGTCAAATTTTCAGTGCTTCCATCTTATCATGTGTCAAGCTTGACTTGCAAATATCATCACTAGAAGATGGGAGAAAGGAGGTAAGTTACCATATTCAAGAAGTCTTTAATCTAAAAAGTCCAGACATTGCCAACAACAAACAGAAACCATTTTTACTGACTAAAGTGCTGGCTTGTTTTCTTTGCTTATTCCTCGTTGTGTACACCAGGGATGCCTACAACAATAGAAAAACAATTGATGCCATTTGTTCTGAAAGTCAATGAGAGACTAAAGATAGACACAGCTTTGGTCCCAAGGCAATCTGAAACTGTTCTGAAGGGGAGAAACCTGACTAGCAAACAAATTAAGTGACTTTAGAACATATGTGTAACATGAGACAGTGTTCATGGGGGATCACAGGCCCCTTACTTCCCTTCTCCTGGGAAATGCACATTTGGGACAGTACAGATAAAATAGATTGAGATTGTGGGGAACTTGGTTGGGCCATCTGGTATGTTACATCTGGTAATATGTCCCAAACCACCATATGCAGAAGCTACTGAGTATCTATAATACAATAAAATTTTTTGAAGATGTTCCTTATTCAGATCCAAGGCATTGATCAAGTTCTAATAGATTCTAATGATAGAATGGAAATGCCATTAACTGCAATAATCTTGTTTTACTGTCATCAGCTTTTCCGAAGGTTAGGGGGTGGTATATGTCTGAAGGATTCTAGTAGCATCAGAGAAATACATGATGCTTGCAAGTGCTTCTGGAGAATGGACCACTTTTTATATCTCATAACTGAACTAAGTGGAGCAATTTTAATTGCTCAGTGTGTGGCCTGGCTTCAAATATTGTCTGCTTTTCATATGCAAGGAGATAGTAGGAAACAGGACATCCACAAATTGGTGCATCTGTCATGTTGTCATGTTTGAACGCAGGATTTTTTGAGAAAAATTTAGAAGATTCATTTTTTTAATTTATTTTTTCTATCTGAAATAAAAATGAGTGTTCTGGGAAGAAGTACTCAGTCGTTTCTGTGTGTATTAAGGAAGCTCTACAAGACTTTATAAAACTACCTGACATTTGAGTCATAGATGGATCACCAAATGAAGCATTCTCCCTCCTCTGTTGCTTCTAGGACATGAGGCAGATCACGTTTGTATGATATACTTACCAAACAAACTTCATTCAAAGAAGCAGTACCTTCATTGGATTCCCCATCTTATGTGTTCTTCAGAACACTAGCTTCGTTCTCTAAACTGGGAGATGGGTTTAAAATCTGTGGTGAAACTCTCAGAAGCAAAGTGTTGTCCCAGGTAGTCACCTGTGACAGCCAGACACACATTTCAAATAGTGTTGCTGTTGAAGAGTTTTAGGCACACGTCTTTTCACATTGAGCTCTTGATCTGAGTCTCTACTGTTAATATATTTACCATAAAAATATTGCCATAGTATCATATCATCCCTTGATTCTGTCTGTCCACCTGTGAATTCCTCGCGGACTAGCTTGCCCCTGTGAGCTTAACTGGTACCTCAGTTAAATCCAGTTGGTCTTGTTACAGAAAACTGCCCATTACTTTTTCTTTCCTGTTCGGTTTTGAACTTCGCTTTAGTTTCTGTCTCCCTCAGTGGATCTCTTGAGTATCCTCATTTCAACAGGGAAAGAGCTTCCTTTTCCAAAGTTATTTCTCTCTTAGTAGGTGACCACTAAAGATTTAACATCCATCTTTCATTTCCAGTCTGTACTGTATGTGCTGGATCTCCATCAACAAAGTGGAAGCTGTGTAAAAGGAGGTAGAATTTCAGAACTACAACTGCATAACTCTTATTGTCAGATCCAATTCTGAAGTCACACTCACAGCTCTCTCAGTTGTTATACTTGATTCTTTTGCACGCTCTGTAAATGCAACACCCCTGCCATGATGTCTTGAAATACTGAGGCTAAGTCCCTTTTGTGGATTCAATGGCTGTTGACTTTGTAAACTGTGTATCTGTCACCATATGCTTTTTTAAAAAAAAAAATAATAATAATAAAAAATTACTACTTCTTACTGGCAAACTATGGCATACATAGTATAAACTGATCCGGAAACAGGGAATCAATCTAAGCTGACTTGTCTATAAACTGAAAATAAATTTGTCTTATAAAAGGGTACATTGGTTTAAAATGCTCAATTTATTTCCCTAACATTTCTGTATACTCATGTAATAAATTAAAAAGAAATATTTGAACAGGAGTTTAAGAAAATAAGTTACTTTACAAAAGTGCTTAACTGAAGCACCACACATACAGTGTTTTGTCCTACTTGGTAATAGCTGTAAAATTCAATATTTCTGTTTTCTACAAATACAAGTTAAGGAGAATTCTTGATTACCAGTGAGTGATTTCTTAAAGTTTAAAACTCCAGAAAAGTAAGTGATGTAAGGCCAGAGCCATGTCTGACTAACAGCAGTGCATTTTCATGGGAATAACTTTATTGAAGTAAAGGGGGTTTGGCTTACTGTCAGTTCTTCTTATTATTCAATTTATTCCTAGCAATAGTGGGACCAAGATCTCCACCAAGGCAAGGATGATGAGCTTTTCACGTTGTTACTCAAAAAATAATGAAAATTCAAGGCATGAAGGTAGACACAGTGGTAAATTAAGAGAGGGTCAACAGTCTAGGTGGGTGGCAGCATCATTACAGAAAAAAAACACTTCAAGACCTAGTGCAGGTAGTGATTACGTATATGGCCTGCTGCCTTGGGCAAGGGTGAAGAAACACATTTCAGACTATCTTCTTCCTTTGTGATTGGTCATTTATTGCACAAATGATTTTGTGTTGTGGTTTGGTTTGGGGTGTTTTTTTTTTGGTTTGTTTGGTTGTTTGTTTGTTTGTTTTTTAATAGCACAGTGTGCTGGATCTGGCTGGGATAAAGTTAGTTTTCCTTATAATTGCTTGTATGATGTTGTGTTTTGGATTTGTGACTAAAACACCTGGATAACACACCAGCATTTTAGCTGCTGCACACCATCAAGACTTTTTATTTTTCCCACTCTGTCCCCTGCATCGAGTTGGCTGGGGATGAGCACAAATTGTGAGTGAATTCAGCAGGGCAGCTGACCTGAACTGACCAAAGGGATGCTCCATGCTTCATTACCTTGTGCTTAGCAATAAAAGCTGGGGAGAGGAGAGCGGCAGGTGTGGGAGGCAGCCATTGCTCAGAGATTGGCTGAGCACCAATCTGCTTGGGGAAGGCAGTGAGCGATTGCCTTTGCATCACGTATTTTTTCCCCCTCTTTCCTCCACTTACTTCTTCATCTCAACCCACAAGCTTTCTTGCTTTTGTTCTTCCTGCTCTCTATCTGATCGCACTGAAGAAGAGGAGGAGTGAACAAGCAGCTGTGTGTGGCTTAGCTGCCAGCTGTGGTCAGCTCTCCACAGAGTTTAAAAATAATCTTGATCCTGCATGGAGAGAAATCTCCTACTTATTTCTGTGACAGGTTTGCATTTACAAACATGTAGGGTGCTAGGTTTGTTACAAAATCTGTGCATATACAAGGAGTGATTCTCCATCACAAGAAATCGCCACATGGAGTCTGGTCATACCATGCACGTGTCGCACCATCAGTCACCGTGAATGGGCTCGGGTGTTATCTGGCACCTTGAGATGGCTCTGAGCAGAGGACCAGGCCGATACTTGTGCTACAGTGATGACACAAGCTGAACTGACTTGTCACCCCTTCCCTTGCTGAAGCAGTAGATTTTTATGACACGGTGAATCTATTAATTTACAAAGGAAAGAGCTGTGAAGAAAATAGCGTCACATTTTCAAAAGCTGCTGGCTTTGACATGTGCACCAGGCCAGCTGAAATCATTGTGCTTAAGGGGAATGCGGGGATTGTGCTCACAGTTGACAGATGATGTTTCCATAACTAGCGTTAGTGCAAGCTTTGGTCCTGCACTTCTGTCACTGCCCATTTAATACAGATGTGCTACCAAGCTTAATGCCTTAGTGGAAAACCAGTACATAATCCATGGCACAGCATGGTTAGAAAATTACTTTATCTTCCTGTCTTCAGGCTGACAAGGACTGTGATTTTTATGTGAATGATGCTGTTGGTAGCCAGCAAGAGGTCAGAGCCTTGTGCTGCTGTTAAGGCTTCTTTAGATAATGTGAGAGGTAACAGAAAAATAAGGGAAGAATGCAGATGTCATGGATAGGGATGGTGGAGGGCAGACCTACAGAAAAGACATTAAAAACAATTCCTAGACTGTATTTCTTTGGGTCTGCTTCTCATCTGTCCATGTGTGGTATTCTCCTGTGCGTAGTAAGAGAGCAAGTCACCGATGTTTGTTGTTTGAGTGTAGAAAAGAGAAACATGAAAATACAGAATGCCTGTTTACTGCTCCTTTAACCACATATACTGGCAACAAAGACACCTATTCCATCTCTGAGCTCAACAGAGAAAGTAATATATCACATCAATCAATGAACCCAAATCCACTGTAACCTTCAATAGATGACAAATAACAGTAGCAGTAATCCTTACTCGATAGACTTGTTGTGAAGTATCATCCATTAGTCTTCATAAAGTTCACCGAGACCCTCAAATTTAAATCTCCTACATGCTGTGTGTGCAAAGCATGATCAGTTTGGGCATGGCAGAAAAATGACAAATTCAGCTGAAGTCCCACATATGTGCAAGCGCTGTTCATGTGTTGGTCTGATTTTCATTTAATTTGTATTCGTTTTAATAAAACCCTACTTACATGGAGTCACAGAAGTTACAGTGCTGTGATATATGCGAGATGACAATTAAATGTGATACATTTTTTAACGTTTTAGATTTGTAATACCTATTTCAAGATGCTATAAATCTATAGCTTGTTCTTCTATAGGACATTTACGAATCTAATATAGACATAGGTCTGATCTTTCAACAGAATTATACCAACCAGCATAAGCTGAGGATCTGTCATGAAAGGAAATTGAGTACAGAGTATAATGAGATTATTCATTGTGATATGGATAGAGGCTGTGATGAGATATCATTACTATATTTCATTCTGCTGAGAAAAGACTCAATCTATAAGAAAATTAATCTAGTAGAGTAATTACAATCAGCTTACCTATTCCCCTCCCCCATCAAAGTACTTTCAGCATGATTAGGAAACAAAAGAGGAAATCTGACCAGGGCGTGTCAAAAACTATTTCAAGAGCTTTAATTTTTTTAGAAAGAGATACGTATATTCTACCAGTTGCTTATTTACTTGACGGCAAAACGTCAACGTACAAGTAGCCAAATTAAAATCACACATTACTTTATGTTTATGGTATTTTCTTCTTTGTTTCTCTACCTCTCTTTGCTTTTCTTTTTGTCTTCCCACATTCTACTGATACCCCTTCTCTTTCATGCACAACTACTGCTCTTGCTCTGTTTTTCCCCTTCACAACATCATCAGAAAGAGCAAGAGAGTACCCTGGGAAGAGCATGAGCAGGTTAGGGATTTTCTGAATAAAATGATCCTGCGCTTGAATCTATGCTGTTTAAGCCTCCAAAATGTTCCCATTGACCGAGAAAGCAGAAGCATCCATCCTAGGAAAAACAGACAGGGCCTCTGTTTCCATAACCCTGTGTATTACTCTCTTTTCTGTTTTGAAAAAAGGACTTAATGAACACAAGTGGTTGGCATATCTAATTCATTGAAGAGGACAGGAGAGTCATCCTGAAGATTTAACCACCAAAGCATGCCCTGGCTTGGCCTGGCAGATGATGCTCTCTTAGAAATTTGAGCATCATTCACTGAGGTCAGACTAAACATTCTATTTTCAAAGTTAACTAACAAATACTTGGCAAAATACACTGGTTTCATTGACTAGATGTTCCTCTCCAAAACAATTTGTACAGGCCTGAGAAATCATTAAGTCTGTTTTCTGCAAGTACAAGTAGTGAATGTGTTGTAAGAACACCTAGAAATGAACATGTGATAGAAATTTAATAACAGATATCTAAATCCTGGTGTTTTGAAATACGAAATAGGTGTTGGTAACACATTTTATTTTCTTTCTATCTTTTTCTTCAGATATGAGCTTCAACCTTACATTTTTTTTTTGTCCCCAGTGTATAAATGAAAAGACTTCTGTCTGAACTTTTGATTTAAATGACTTTATAAGTAACTGAACAATGCTGTTGTTTGGCTCATGCTTCATGCTTGACCTTTATTGTGTAGGTGTTGATGTTCAAAGTAGAAAGCTTTTTTTCCATGTAAGAGAGACAAAATACATTCCACTTAATTTGCTTTCTCTTTCATGGGGCAAAACATTTGATTTCTTTCCTATCTAATTGTTTTACTAATCATAAGAAGACAGTGATTCCGTGAGCAAATACCTAATAAGCCTGAGAAAATATGACTGTGTTAATATTTATTGATGTTTTCAGGTAATCTTGCATAAAACACTGGAAAAAAATATATTGAATCTTTACCTTCAAAACATTGATCTGTAAGTGAGAAAGAAAATGTGTGTAACTTCTGGCCTTACATGTTCATCTTTGAATACTCTTTTGTTTTCCAGTAGAATCAGCAAACAGAGTTTACATATCACACTAAATATCTAATTACATGCACATATGTATAATAACTAATTACCTCCCCTTTAATTTCTTTTCCCTCGGGCAACTGAGATAATAATAGCAATTTTTTGGTATACTTTTTCAAGCTTTGTTGAGAGTTGAAAGGCCCTTGGGGTACATGAAAATTAGAGAATTACATTAATTTATTTCTGTCAAATTAGGAGCATTTGAAGAGACCTAACCATGACATTTAAGATCACCCTCACTGTATCTTTATTTTAATAAATGAGAGCTTAGCTTGTCCTCCCTCATGAAATGCATTAAAAAGTTTATACTAGTGTCATATATCTGCTGAGATACAGCTGTGAAAGCTTGTGATTCTCAATTGAATTTTTTTTGTAAGAGGGACAAGACCTTCCTCACTGGTGGGTGAAGACAGACAGCAGCCACTTTCAGCTTCTTTATGGAGGGAAATGTTTGGTCCATTGTCTTTGTTTCCAGAAGGAAAAGAGAAATTACTGGTTTGGAAAAGCCTTTGGAAGTAAACCAACATGGCAAATCAGGAGGTCTGTGAAAGCACTTCTGCCATCTGACTGTGATCTGTGTGGTTTCCTGTACAAATACAGTGATTGGCATGTGCAGAGATGAAAGAAACAAAAATGTTCCTTTCTCTCTGCAGTCTAAATCATCCTATCACACGCAAGATGAATGATGAGTCTAAAACCAAGCAGGTCTTTCACTAAGGCCTCAGCATATTGTGAGGAATTACAATTCTTGAGCATTGATACAGATGTCCAGTTCAAACCGCACATCTCCTACGTGTCCTTCCTCACAGGAAAATAAGTCCTTTCTGGTGTCCTAAGTGAGTTTATATTCCTTAGAAACCAATGAACCATACCTCAAAATGTTAACTGACTTTTCCAGATGAAAGTGAAAACAACAAATTAATTTTGCCCATCACTTTTGTCTTGTTTCCTGAGCAGCTGTAGTGGGTGATGCCATTGTTTTGGAGCTGGGGGAGAGGAGCGTGCTTGGGGCAGTGTGTGTGATCCTGACTGTGTGCACTCTTGCTTCAGTCAGGGAACTGTGGTCTGAACTTGTTCCTTCTCTATTAAGTCACTGGTCTACTAGCTGGGAATAGAGAACACCACCACACGCAGCTCTGAAAAATGTAAGTCCACGGCTTTCACCTTCATTACATCTGAGTTTATGGAGAGTGAAGAGTAAGCCATATATGAAAAATAGTTTATTCTGTTAATAGCTTCTCAGTACTGAAGAGTCCTGTTCCACTCATGAGAATGGCGACATTGAGAAATGTGCAATATTGCCCGGACAAGCACATATTTGTAGGTAAGACTAATAAAGTCAGGATCAATTCTGTCTTCCAGGGAAGTGGGTAGCAATACTTCCGTGAACACAGGCTTGTGCCCCATGTGCTTTTTTATCAGCTCAGTTCAGCATGTTCAAACACATATTACAATAATCTAATTGCAGTGTAACTCCTTCCAACCACCAAGTGTTACTTTAATTGCATAGCTCATATTTACTGTATGCTACAAGGCCTTAATTTACTTTAGATCTGTGACTTTCAGAGTGACAAGGCTATTGTTTTGGTGTGCCGGTACATCTACCAGGAGAGAAATGGTCTTTTTCATTTCTGGCAAAATGGTAGTGCTTTTCAAGACCCACTATTTGAAAGAAAAATTGTAAGATGGCACAAGAGCTGCTGGCATGTATTCTTGTTTAAGGAAAATCAATCTCCCTATTCTGATTTGGGAGACGTTGGCTTAACAAACAGCTTGAAATAGCAAAACTCCACTCGCTGCTGATCCTAGCAGATGAAAGCAATAAAACTACTGAAAATAAACCAAGCACTCAATCTCTAGAAATAACCTTTTGTATTCAAAGATAAAAGCTTAAGGAACTGGCTAGTTACCAAACAAAAAACCAGAACTGCAGCTGAAAATGTATATACTCCTTTCAAGCTTTGTAGTCAGGGTCATACCATTAATTATAGATGACAGCGTGAGGTTTAAAAACAAATGGCTTCAACCTCACCTTTAGGCTGAAAAGAAGCAAATGTTTTATTCTCAGGGAGCACTACTCTGCCATGCTCTAGAAGGATTAAAACAATAAAAAACTGAAAGCAGGTGGCCTTTCAGGGCAAAGGTAGTTCTTGATGCTTACTTTAGTAGCAGCAGAAATAGCATTTAGGCTTAATGATACTATCTTGGCACCATCATTTCTGTTGTTATCGGCTCTTTATTTAATGGTAAGCAGGATGGATACTAGTGTTTTTTAAAAAAGTTAAATACAGTACAGATTTTGAACGTGTTTCTTCCCTACCTTATTTCCTTATGTAGCTATTCACATTTAAATTACAAATAGCAGACTATATAAAAAGATCTGACATTTTTGTGTTATGTACCTTATTTTTCTAAATCTAGGAGTCTAACTCAGTTGTTTACACATAGGGCATAATTCTCTTTGATCTCAGGTATCTGCATGAGGCTGGAAGATACAAGACCCATGGAAATCCCATCTCAATCTGATCTGGCAGACCACGCAAAAGGCCAAGCAGGATTACTTTGGATATCTCCAGTGCCACTAGATGCTTGTGTTTAGACCACTGAATCAAGCTCTGGTAGTCTACACAAAGTACGAAGAAGTGCAAAAGCAGGTCAAATGTGGGTAGTCATTGAAAACTATACAGATTTACCTGCAAATGTAATTCAGACTCCATTCTCGAAATTGACAGCATGAAGATTTTCGCCTTAAAGAGAATCCTTGAAGTAGCAATTTTGAACAAATTGTCATGAAACACTTGTTTTAGAGAAGTACCTGGCTCTCACCCATTGTAGGCTGTTGCTTCCTCATGGCATTAGTTCTTTCAAAGTATGAATTGAGCATTAGAAATAGAGATATTCTATACTTCTTGCCCTCAGTCCTGTGCAGTTGCTCCCAAAGTATACAGTATAATAGCTTGAGGATATAAGCCAAAAAGAAGATGGTAAAACCCTCTAGAAAGTTCCATAGTTCTTCTCTCATGTGCTCACAATCCACTTATTTCTGGAACTTTTTATTATTATTATTATTATTATTATTATTATTTTCCCTAAACAATCAACATTCATTGGTAAACTGTCTACATTTTCAACTTTGTCATCAGGTAACTGCAGCATCTCCATCCACTATTGAGACATGAATTCTCAGTGTGGAAACTGGTAGCCCTAGATGCTGATCAAGGGCCTGTTCACATGAGCATGCACAGCATTATTAAAAAGGCTGTAAAGTTTACAAGTCTTCAGGGAATTCTTGATGGCTTTGCATGGCTAGTGTTCCTCATTGAGGGTTTCATTTAAACATGAGAAGAAACTTCTTCACAGTGAGGGTGCCAGAGCACTGGAACAGGCTGCCCAGGGAGGTTGTGGAGTCTCCTTCTCTGGAGAAACTCAAAATCTGCCTGGACACCTTCCTGTGTAACCTCATCTAGGTGTTCCTGCTCCGGCAGGGGGATTGGACTGGGTGATCTTTCGAGGTCCCTTCCAATCCCTGACATTCTGTGATTCTGTGATTGTGTGAAAGGAAATGCAAGGACTTAACTTCTGCTTTCCACAGAGAGCAGAAAAAAGTAGTTGTTCCCTGTTGTTTTGTAAGACCAGATATCTTAGTAGATTTATCAACATGAAGACAGGATGCACAGGAAAACTTGCTAATAGTTCAATATCCTACTGGATAGTGAACTTCCTAGGAATGTAAAGAGAACAGAAAGATTTGCCTTGTGTGGTTAGAGTTGTGAACATAATTCACATAATTGTTCTTTTCTTTCTTTATATGGGAAACACTCTTTATCATCTATAACTGTAGGTGAAGAACTTCTTACTAAGGATGTTTTTCTTAGGAAAGAATTGCTTCCATCTGCAGTCTAGGCAGAGGTAGTATGAGACTGGAGTGTATCTTTGAGAAATTCAAAAGTAGATGGCCGACATTGGCCTTGAAATAACCGAACAACACCTACTTCAAATGATTACTGTTTGTTTTCTACACAACAGCTGTGAGAATAAGGGAAGGAAAGGCCGCCAAAGATTTGCAAGCAGGGAAATAGAAACTATCAAGACAACCTGAGCTCTGTTTTGGTTGCCAGGATGCAGCATGAACAACTTCTTTTTCACCTGTTTCGAGGAAGGTAGGAATTTTTTGTTTTTTTACTGTGCTCTGAGGATATATTTGGCTGTAGAAGAGGGTATCAGCCTATAGGAGGCATTGTACATAGTCTGTGCGCTCTCATAGATTCTAGTTGTTGTGGATCTTTAGGCTGAAAGGCACAGAGAATGTCAGCACCTGGTACTGCAGGAGCGAATGGTTCATCTGCTGTTGGGTGAGTACTTGCTGTGTGTGGTTTGTGGGTATCACAGCAGGGCTTTAGCTGATAGGCAAAAATTAAAGTGCTCTGTAATTTCGCAAAACATTACTTTATTGTCCTAAAAGTGCAATCAGTACAAACAGTGCCAAAACTGCAAACACTGAGAACATTTAGAACACTGAGAACTGCAAACAATAGGAGTTTAAATTAAAGGATGAGGGAGATTTAACTCGGTAGCTTGTAGCCAAGAAATGGTTCAGTGCTGCAGTGAACAAACATATTTCCTCCTGTTTGGCCACTTGAAAACCAGGATAGTAAAACTCAGTGTCAGCACGGAGGTCTGGTGGGTCCTAAGTGCTGTCCCAAGGGTCTTGTTGGAAAACATTTTGTTCTAGCCGAGCAATTTCTGCACCATGTATAAGACGGACCTGGTGAATCTTGCGTTTGCTGAAGCAAATGTAAAATGCTGTTGGAGGAAGCAGGAAAGGAGTGACAAATCCAAGACAGCACTTGCTGTCTACTTTTTTTCTTCATGTAGTAGCGGTTTATTTTCATATTTCTTTTTATTTGTCTTCTCTTTCATTGAAAACCTCTTTCTGTCAATTCTTGGGTTGGGAAGTCTTTACCGCTGAGCCACCCAGTCATGTTTTGCAGAAGTCTTTTGAAATTCCACAAATGTTTCCCTTTTTTTTTTTTTTTAAACTCTAATGTTACAGGTATTAGACAAAAGCTGAATTTAACATTTTGAATGGACTGAACATTTTAAGTACAGAACCTGTAAGACAGGAAAATCAACAGAAATTTATTCTTATTTGGACTGTTTTCATGTTAGCAAACATCTCCATTTAACAGTTCAGGCATATATCCAGAGTCTCCTAGTCTTGGAAGACCCTGGAGATGGTAGGGTCTTACCCACTAGTCATTCATCTTGTATTCCTTATGTCTTCACACTGTAATCTGTGTTTGCTATCAGAATATCAGAGTTGCTAGTGGTTTGCTGCTGCATTTCATTCCTTTCCATGGGGTCTGAGGCCTTGTGACCACACTGTCTATAAATACTGTCTTCCTTAAAGAGCTGAAGCTGTCGAGGGAGTTCTGATGAAACCAGGCAGCAGCCTTCCTCAGAAAATCCTGATGTTTGAGAGTAACCTCTGTGACCATATAGCAAGCTAATGCCTGAGAGCAATCCAGCAAGGTATGTGCTGTTGATATTCCTTAGAACAATCTGGAAGACTGTAGCCACCTTTCTGGGAATCAGAGAGGAAACAGCAGTAGCTCTGTTTGCAGTCCTGGAGTCCTACCAGAGAACTCCTTATGCCTCTTTCCCTCCTGTGTCAACTGTTCTCAGCTGAGAGTTCACGGAGTCAATAATGCTGCTTTTTAATCAGTTCTAGGCAGTGTGCCTCTGTGTATGTGTATGTCTGTATGGGGGTGTGTATAATTGCAATGTTTGTGCCTTGCAAAATGTGCTGGGAAAATTGTGTTGTTGCCTACTTCTACTTTGCATATTCCTGCAATACACTTTTTGGAGAATGCAGAAATCATATTGACATTGGTTTTACTGACAATAAAAAAGAACCTAACTAAGATGTGCGGTAAACATCAGCTAAGATTTTACTGAAATATGCATTGGTGAGATTTCTGCTGAGATTTCTACTGTTCTAAGATCCATCTTGGTAGCAAGCTCACACTGACTTTCTGAATTAAATCCCTTGGTGAACAAACCGCAGTGTTTATTTTGTATACGGTATAGAGTGAGACATTCTCAGCTCACAAATGTCCTCCTCTGATAAGGGTTTAGAAAATTCTGTGATGTGAAAGAGAAAAAATTGTGTGGCTCCAGGAGAGGAGGACACTTGGAGTTAGAGAAAGAAGAGTAAGGAACTGAATGACAGGACTGAGAACTCAGCAACATGCAACACGCGCATTTTGCAATCACACTGAAATACTCCAAATAGCTACGATCATTATGCAGAGAGCGAGATTTACTCTTGAAAAAGCAGAGCAAGTCTCAGAGGAATCTACATGAAAGCACAGCTATTAGGCTCACACACACAGGAGAAAAAAACCCCGTCTATATCCTCTTGTATCAAATGGCAACACGCAGTCAAGTCTGAACCGTTGAACAAATAAAGTGTTAGAGCAGATTACCACAAGGGACAATGAATACGCCAAAAACAATTTGGGGAAATGTCTTAATGAAGCAGCGAAACATGTGGGAGAGTGGGGAAAATAACACAAAACCAAAGAATCTAAGTTCGAGCTAACAGGGACTGTGCCTGTTCTGAAGGACCTGGGAATGTGTCCCAGCTCCAAGGTCACTTTGGCTGCATCCCAAATTCCTGTCAGGGTGAGATATGAGTGCATGTCAGTCCCCTCCAGCACTCTGACTTCCATATGAGGGAAGCCCTGGTCTGCAGGCAGTGAAGGAGACACAGAGCATGGTCAGAAGGAAAAGAAGGCAGGTGTGGGGCCCACCTGCTCTGTAGCCTCAATACAATTCAATGGCATTTGAGATAAATGCTGCTAACTTTCTGCAAATGGATTCACTTTATGAAAACCTTGTTCTCTTTGTCAGCGGGAGTTGTTAACAGAGGTATTAATAGCAAGTTATCAATAAAGGAGTGATCTAATGCCAGCTGGCTTGACTAAAACATTTCCATTGTATACTAATTATATTTATTACAGATATGTAGTTTTTATGTATTGATTAAGCTTTTAAGTTTAGTACATTGACAGTGGTCTTGCCAGTTAGAAGTTTTGAGATAATTGTTAAATTGTATAAAATTGTTAAATTGTATAAAACCTTATAGTTTCGAGATAATTGTTAAATTATGACAGGCCAGGGTAACAGACTATAAAAATGGCCAAAATGATGTCAACATAGAACATGTGACATATAATGCCACAGAAGTCTGGAAATTTAATTAGCAGAATAGAGTGTTCTAACATCTCTTGCATTCACTCTTATAATTTTTTGGCTCCAAACATTCTCTTTGTCTTCCTTAATATTTCAAAAATTGCAAATTTGGTCTGTCCAGAAATATTTGGCCTGATTCTTCATTACATCGTAGTTTTGGTGCTGGATGCTACTTGCCAAATTACCTGTGACACATTCCTATTCTAAATAACATTTCACATAGCAAACTCAAATAGAGGACATCTGAACCCTGTACAAAGAGAAGCATCCAGCTTCCTTCCTGATTCCAGCCGGGACTGTAGCGCTACACCAGTTCTGCTAAAGATCAGAGTGCCAGGCTTTGAACAGGTGATTTAAGAGCAATGGTTGCACACTTCAGTAAAGTTACCTGGTACAGAGGCATAGTTCTCTCTGTTTGATGGTAAAAACAAATAGTACACTGGGTTTTTTGTTCTACCTATTGCGACAAATACAATTCCTATAGAGATATTTATTACTGAAGTTCTAATTTTGAATAGTGAATTGAGAGCCAGTCAAAACTGTGCATTTCTGTAGGGAGATCGTTTGTGCTGGAGCCATTTTTTTTTTTAAAGCAAGAAGAACACCATGAAGTAAAATCCACTGCAGTTGCTGGCAACTAAGATTAACAGCTCAGGTGTCAATTGCACTGCTGACATGTTTTCACTTGGAGCTTGGCTGAATGCCCCAGCTCATTTCACAAAACCCTCTTGAACAGTAACATTCAGATTGTAACAGCTTTCACCTTCTATCCATCTGGACAAGATGATGACTAAGCAACCAGGAAGGTAAAAGCCCCCAAAACTTTAAAACCTGCTTTTGATCCTCTAAGCTGTTCAGCCCACTAAGGTCTTCTTGCTGGGTGAGTGAGGACATACCCAGCAGGCACAGCCTACTCACCATTTTACAAAAAGAGATGCATTTTCTCGTGTGATCACTTTGCCATTCAACCGCTGCATCTCTGCTGTAAGCGAGCCTGTTTCCAGACACACCAGATGGGAAAAACGCCGGAGAACACTCAAAAAGAGCCGTGCATTGAATAAAATGGGAAAATGCTTCCACGGGCATGCTCTAGACAGCCCTATGTGAATATCATGCAGCTGTGCAAGTTGCTGGCAGATTAAGATACGGGGTGTTGAAACTCGTGACAAAATATAAAATTCTCAGGCTGAGGCACGGCACACTGTATTTGGCAAATCTTAAAACACTTGTAGTTTAGTCATTCAGCTTCTTTCTCCCACCTCCTCCCTGTGAATATTCATGTGTAGTCTTAGGCTTGCTTTCTGCCTTTTCACGTTCCTCGTGGTGGGTGCTGTGACTCACGTTGCCTGCCTCAGACTCCTTTCTCCTTGCTCCCCCACAGCTCCTCACATAACCTCCCACGTGCCAAACGCACCTCCCTCCATTCATTTCCTACAGACTCCTGTGAGGAGTTGCTAGGCTTTTTCTTTCGCAGTAAGATGCGACACCCCACAGAACTGTCAAAACTTGCTCTCCTCATTCCCTGCTGAGCCATCTGCAACGGGGAGCTCCTCCCCTGCTCACCTTAGTCATCCTCTGCTGTGACACAGCTCTCTCTGACCTCACTTCTCTCTCTGTAACGACACCTACCCACAGAAGCTGACGCAGCACTCCTGACTCTCCTTCCTGTGACACCATCATCCGCCGCTTCATCCCTTCCGAGCTAATTTTGTCATTCAGCCTTCCTGGTGCTGCCTATCTAGAGAAGAAAAACCTCTTTCTCAAGCAGCGCTCTTGCTCCTTGTTCAACCCCCAAATTTATGGAGGGTTCATTATCAGCTGGGGTGTGAGAGGTGCTCACAGAGATGCCGAACTCCTGACCGTGACCAGAATTCAGAAGCGTCGTCAGAGCATCTGCTACCAATCCCTTTTCAGGCAGCATCGCCATGTGCCAATAGCAATCTGATCAGTGACCAGAGAATTATAAAATGGCCCTAAACGTGTGGTCTGTGTTGAAGTTTAGTATAGGAGAGCAAAGGGTAAAAAAAAAAATTACCTTAAAAAACCAAATGAGGCTATAAAAACATTCAGTCAGTGCAGTTTTGTGGGTGCTTTCTGGAATATATAAAAGGTTGAGCTCAAAGTTCTGTGAATCAAAAGTAACCTGCTGAAGAAAACTGAGGTACTGCAATGTCAGTGAGGTCAGAAATAACCACCGGTCACTGCCTTAAAGTGAAATGATTCAAGCTCATACAAAAAGAGACAAGCTGTTAAAAGAGGACACTGTGAGAAAGCAATAAAAGGTGGGGCTGATTCAGTCAATTTAGCACAAATGGTCAGGCCTGTTAATTCTTTGAAAATATTTAAGATGAGAGGTTGTGGGTTTTGTTTGTTTGTTTGTTTGTTGGTTGGTTTTTTTTGCTATACTGATTTCAAGAACTTCAGATAACTTTAACTTAATTAATAGTTTGTGTATGGAACAGAGTCAATCGCTCAGCACTGGAATGGTCCTTGTGTATATCAAATGCTTTCTTAATGCTTCCTTTATGTTTCATTGTGCTAGGTAAAATCACTCTTGCTTTCAAAGAAAAAAAAAGCAACAATTTTTTTCTCAGAAATATTAAGTGAAAATAGTCACATTTCTGTGAGGTCTAGTTTTTTACACCAGTGCAAAAGAGACCAGTTGGCAAAATAGTAAATTTGGACCCTTGTTTTTTATGCTACACTTACATGTGCATGTATCTAATTGTATTTATACTATGAGTCAATGCATGAGCATTTTGGAAACAGTAATGACATAAATATTTTTTAAAGCATGACTTATTGAAGCAATTTTGTTCTGGTTAATTCCAAGCTCTATTGTACAGTGCTTCTTCCTGGGAACAAGCTACTAAAAGCATACATATTCCATAACTCCTACACTTCATGCTATAAAAAGCTACAGAACAGCATCCATGTGATGCTATCCATAGGGATACTACAAGTGCTTGCTGAAACCTTATATCCTATTTTTAATTCGAAATCTCCTGTAGGAAAGTTTTGTACATTTTATTTTCTGCATTTTGGTACAAGTTCAGTTGACCTTGCACTAACAAAAAATGCACCTCTTGTCCACGAGACAGAAAACAGAAAGGGCCAGTTACATAATATGGCCATATTTCTTCTGATTAAGTCAGTAGAATTTTATAGTCTGTCTCATCCGTGACAGGTGCCTCTTTCTGCTGCATGATGGGAGTGCTATGCTCTGAATCGGGGGCTTCTGCTAGATGCCTATAGTTACATGGGAGTTCTGGGCATTTCAGAGTAGAAATTTAAAAAAAAAAAAAAGTGCTTTGAACAGGTAGCTGCTTAAAGTGGACACTTCGCTTCTGTCAGAAGTTAAAGAGCAAATTAATGTGAAAAGGCATGGAAAATAGATAAATCATTTAGCTGATAGGACAATGTGATAGAGTTTAGGATCAGATAAAGCAGGAACAACCCCAGGTTCCAGTATAGGTTGGGGAATGACCTGTTGGAGAGCAGTGTAGGGGAAAGGGACCTGGGGGTCCTGGTGGACAGCAGGATGCCCATGAGCCAGCACTGTGCCCTGGTGGCCAGGAAGGCCAATGGCATCCTGGGGTGTATTAGAAGGGGGTGGTCAGTAGGTCAGAGAGGTTCTCCTTCCCCTCTACTCTGCCCTGGTGAGACCACATCTGGAATATTGTGTCCAGTTCTGGGCCCCTCAGTTCAAGAAGGACAGGGAACTGCTGGAGAGAGTCCAGCGTAGGGCAACAAAGATGATGAAGGGAGTGGAGCATCTCCCTTATGAGGAAAGGCTGAGGGAGCTGGGTCTCTTTAGTTTGGAGAAGAGGAGACTGAGGGGTGACCTTATTAGTGTTTATAAATATGTAAAGGGTGAGTGTCACGAGGATGGAGCCAGGCTCTTCTCGGTGACAACCAATGATAAGACAAGGGGCAATGGGTATAAACTGGAACACAGGAGGTTCCATTTAAACATGAGAAGAAACTTCCTCACAGCGAGGGTGCCAGAGCACTGGAACAGGCTGTCCAGGGAGGTTGTGGAGTCTCCTTCTCTGGAGACATTCAAAACCCACCTGGACACCTTCCTGTGTAACCTCATCTAGGTCTTCCTGCTCCAGTGGAAGGATTGGACTAGGTGATCTTTTGAGGTCCTTTCCAATCCCTAGCATTCTGTGATTCTGTAATTCTGTGACTCAGAAAACTTCATCCCATGAACAAGATACAAATTGCTGAAGCAGTCCAATCACTGGAGAAATGTTTGCAAAACTACTAACTCCTGTAAGAGCTGCAAAAGGAGCTATTCCAGTCCCCTGAGTCCATTTACACTCAAAACCAATTACTTAACTATGTGTTCCCTTAAAAGGCTGGCTATCTTCCATGTTACAGGTAGATTTGTGCTTTATTATAGCTGTGTGGCCAGGTCTATGAACACCAAACCAGTTTATACATATCTTCTCAAGTAGAATTTTTTCCTCCCCAATAACTTCATTTTAAACACTCAGGAAAATATTTATTTGTAAAAAAAGTTTAAGCAGTGCCTCTCCCATGGATTGTATAAGCGTAGTCAAGTCAAAATGGTCTCATATGATTGTGTTATGTGGTTTTTCATTGTAAGCTGTCACAGTCAAGAGCATGTATGGTGACTGAGCTGTTTGTTAAATTCACCCAATGTTCATCTTTTTAGGGATGGTTGATGCCATTGGCTTGCCAGTAAACTATTATATGCATATATCTGAAGGTCATTTATGGAAAGGCGAATAGCATAAAATATGAATTGTGTTTTACACAGAAAATATTTAGTTATTCCTATTCAAATGCAACCATTCCCCAGAACAAAAGTCCTCTGTCTAGCTCCTGTCACTACCATCCTACAGACTCGGCTAATGCAAACCGGAGAGTAAAGGAGACCTCATGTACCAATTAGCTTGTTCTTTAAAAGCAAAATGATTCACTTCAATTTGTCACACAAATGGATGCATCAAGGGTCCAAAAAGATTTCTATAAAGTCAATAGTTTTTCAGGCTAGAAAAAGAATTTTAGTGAAAGATTCAATAAAGGTTTAAAGACCTTCCGGTTTTGGCATAAAAGAAGTGGTGTTTAAGCCCTGGAGAGCATTTCAGGGAGAATTTGTGGCGAACTGAGGAGCTAAGAGCAGCTTATGCTTAGAAAGCTCTGTAAACACCTCTCAGTAGGTCAGAAATTAGTTTTAAATCTTGCCTCTCCAATGCTCTCTACTTGTGTACCTGAGATCAGAGGACTCCATCCACAGAGTTTGTTTCAAAACTCAAGCTCAAATCTGTCTGTTCTCTCAGAACACACCTGATGAGGCAGCAGAAAGACAGGAAAAATGGGTACCTTGGTAACTGTGGGGTCAGGCAAGAAACTGCAAGAGAAAGTAGCAGCCAGGGCCAACTAGGGAGAAGGTCTGACATGCGTATGGTTGTAGCAGGCCTGCTCCAAGGCATCTGCTGAGTCTATGTCCCCAAGGGAGACGAGTGAAGTTGGAGCACTGCAGCCCCCAGCTCCACCCTGGGTTCTGAAGGTCTTGACAGTACTTATGAATTCCAGTTAGTCTCACTTGTGGAGCCTGAGCTGCTGTCTTTGCTGTTGAAAAGCAGAGTAAATTAGCTTGATCAAAGCTCAGTGGTACTGCCAGAAGATGGGTACAGGTAAGCACGCTAGTTTGCTGGCGCTGTCTGGGATAGTGCTTCAGTCACTGCAGTGGCTGCAGTGTGTGTTTTGGGGTATCACTTTAAATTAGAGTTAGTAAGTTCCTAGAGTAAACAAGGGGTGTTTTCGCGTGTGTGTATAAGGGATTGTTGAAATAAGACACCCTTCGCTGTATGACACATTCATATCAGAGAAAAAGGGTGGAATTTTCATGGACTAGCTGTTTTTTTCTTGTTTCTTGATTTTTTGAGTCTTTGCCATACAATTGAAATATTTCTTTAATCCAGCTTTTGATGGATTAGCATATGGTTTGTTATCCTAGTGGCATACACTTAGGTCAGCAGCAGTAAGCAACATTTAAGAATATTGATCTCGCTTTATCTAAACTTTGGCTTCTATTTGTATTACTTTCAGGCTTCAAAAAGAAAGTATTTCTGTATGTATTAATCATAGGAAAAGCAGAGCCTCTGTACTCCTATCTGGACATCACATGACCACATGAAAGAAATGATAGCATTCTCCACTCCCAGAATTAACTAGAAATGGCTCTGAGTCACACATTTGGCATAAGCACAATTGTTCCCTAAATTAGGAAATATTCAAACTCTGAGGTTTTTTTCAGCTTGTTATAAAGCTGTGAGCTGGCTGTGAATCTCAGATGTGGATCCAAATTTTACCAAGATCCAGGACTGTTCAACCCCAAGATTTGGGGGTTCTGTTCAGGTTAACATTTAGAGTTAATAAATATCCAATCTGTTTTTCCAAGGAAATAGAGCTTACGTGATCACACTACCTGTCAGTCCCTACCTAATAAATTCTGAATGAATCGGCCAATTACAATGAACCTGGAGAGAGTGGTAGATATCTCAGAAATAAGCATGTACATACAAACGTGTGTGAATGCTGGGTGCTTCATAGAATCCTTTCCACACTCTTCACATGAAATAAGCATTCTCTCTTGCTTAGAGTACCAAGAGACCTAGATGCCTAGCTACATACACTAAGCAATTTAGGGCATTTAGGTGCCTAGAGAATTTTCCTGCTAAAAACCTACACGATTATTAGTGTGAGCACAACCAGAGTGAGCACAGGAGGAGCTAAAAGTGAGTTTTGAATTCAAGTTGCTCTCAGGTGGAAATCTAAAGCGCATTTAGTCCAAAGTTTTGTGGCTAAGGATTTAAAAAAAAAAAAAAACAATAAACATTTCAAGCAACTGTTTCTTACAGAAGATGAAACAACCTCACCACCAGTTGGCTTGTGCAAAGCTACATACGTTAAGAGCTGAATATAGGTCTTTGAAGAGATACAGGTATGAGTTTATATCATACTGAATTCCAGAAAGCTGTGAGGCTGGACAAGAACTCGGGAATTTGATGAGATCATAATTTCTGCCTCTGAACAGCCTGTACCCTCAGCATGTAAATGTTGCGACTCATATGTTCCATGTACAGACAGACTTTATTCTGTTACACAATTATCATTATTACACTTGAGAGCACAGAAACTTCTTCCAGTGAAATAAAACCCACAAAGATATATTACTCTTGGACAAAAAAAGAGATAACTAGTTAAGGGGAAAGTCTTATCAGTAATAATGTTTCCAAAAGAAGCTCCAGGAAGTTAAAAGTGAGCAAGGGATGTTGGAGGACAAACATCTACTTATGAAAACAACAAATTAACACATTTTAAAACAATGGGTGATATAGGAACACTTTAGCACACCAGTGAATTTACCAAGGGTCCATCTTAATTTTCATGGTTTATAGCACAGGTGACTAACCTGTTGCCTGCAGACTGGTTCCTGCCCGCCCAAACAGTTTATCCAGCCTCTAATTACCTATGCAGTTATTGGGAGGGACAGGTTAAGAATAGGCCTAGTAGATGGTTTCTAGACATTCTTTCTCAGAAGCCTTTTATCCGTATCCCTTTTCCATATCTAGGTATGTTCTCACGAACATACCAAATTCGCTCGGCATGTGACAGTGGTCATCTGTGTTTTACTATTAAGTAATACAGGCTCTGGGATCATACTCTGGGAGAAATTGTCTACCTGGCAAGAACAGATCCCTTATATGCTCACAATCTTCCCATCAAGCTAATGATTCTTTGAAGGATTTCTATATTAATCCTTTCAGCCTGACCTGATTTTGGAAGCAGTACCAGCAGTAATATTGGGTTTCTAGAGCTGCCTCCTCTGGAGCTGTCAGTAATATCAGTGTTACAGTAGACTGGTGAATTAGACAGTTGAGTAATCATCTCTGAGGAGGAGCTTCCACTGCAGGAAATAAACAGCAGCACAAGGGTTATCCAAAACATGTCAGAACCATTCCTATTCATGATTTACCCAAACCTTCGGCCCAACCTTTCCAAAGCCTAGCAAAATATCAACATTGTTTTCTTTTTCACTTTCTAAGGAGGTGAAGGAGTGAGACAAAAAGCTGTTACCTCACACAGATGTGTTTCTAATAGGGTACACTTGCCACCTGACAGAAAAGCCTTCAGGCAGGCAAATATTATGAGCTGACTAATACATCTGATATACAGAAGGTAGGATTTAGTTGCCAAAACACAGGTACATAGTACCATTTTTGACATCTTAGGACATCTGAGACAGTTGCATGAAGCTGGATGGTACAGGATATGAGGAAGATTCACCCTTCAGAAGTAGCATGCTAAGATAAGCTTAATCACCTACCTTTGGGCAATTAAGTCTCACTCTAGGTGTTCCTTTAGTACTATAGGAAGGTTCTGTATTGCATATAGATAACCATATATAAGTAAATGTGTATAAACAAACACAGGAGTATGAATTTAGTTCTTAATCTTAATTCTGTAGCTCTGTTGTTGATATCCTCACTGTACCTATCTAGGGACCCTTCATTTTAGCCTAAACATCTGCTTTCTGGAATCCTGTCTGGATTCCAGTGGCCTCTTCAGAAACGCACAAGACTCATCTGGGTCTTTTGTCATACTTGCAGCCCCATAGGGGTGTTTTGCATCCCGTAGTGTATTTCAGATGACACAGCCTCAGTGTTTAGCTGACTGAATTGACAGGTGACACCTTGTCATGGTTTAACCCCAGCCCACAACTAGCACCATGGTGGCTCACTCCCCTCTCACCTCCAGGTGGGACACGGCAGAGAACGGAAAGGGAAGGGACAAACTCACTGGTTGAGATAAGAACAGTTTAATAAGACAACAACAACAATAATAATAATATAGTCCTACTACTACTACAACAACAAATATAAAATAAGTGATATTCAATGCAATTTCTTACTAACTCCATCTGCACCGAACAGCCAGTCCCGGAAAGGAGACAGCCCAGGTCCCAAACAGCTTATCCTGGAGAAAGCAAAAAGGCAAAAGGAAGAAAGGCCAAAAGCCAACTGCAAACCAGCAGAACAGAAGAAGGTTGACCTAACACCAAACTCCAAACAGAACTCCTGAACGGAATGCAACTAACGAGCCAGAAAACTCAAATGGAACTAACCGAACTAACTATCTGGAAAACTAGCTCCAGCTCAATACCGAGCATGACGCTAATGGTAGGGAATATTTCATTGACCAGCCTGGATGTCAATCTAGGCACTGTCCCATTTATTCTCCCTTTCAGATGATATTTTCCACCTGCAGCTGGACAGTTGAAAAAGTCCGTGGTCTCCCTGACTACAGCCAAGATACTGGTGAGTTCTTACATTCTTTTTGTACCAACTCCAAAACATGGTTTAGCTACTGAAAAAAGAGCATGGGAAGCTGAATTGTTATCACGTTATTCNAAAAAAAAAAAATTTCTAACTGCATGGAAAATGAACTGGATTTCAGTCAAACCAGCACACACCTAAATATGAGAAGACTGCTACTTATCTTCATACTGCCCTTCTTCTGCGGCAACTATCCCTTATTTCAGTGGTAGCATATGAAATAAAAATTCAGAAACATTTACTTATTAGGGTTTAAGCAATGCTATTAACACTTCTATTTCCTTTGTGCTCTAGGCTGCAATGAAACCCGTCTTGCATACATGTCTTGTATTTCCATTTTCCCTCCTAAAGAAGAATTTGAGAGGCATTCTCCATCAGATCAATTGAAAAATCTAAGTGATGTAAAAATGAAAATATATACATGACAATTCAATGTCTCTGATTAAACCATTCATGATCAAATATTCAGATCTCCGGCTAATGAAATCTGTATGAGAATAGGTTGAATCAGGTCAGTTTACCAGTAGAGGATCCAACCATGATTTTAAAACAAGAATAACTTTGTTTTCTCACATGTTGAACTTGAAATGTAGTGAGGTACAACTGGAGCTGTTCAGCCAGACTGTTTCAATGAGCAGTGGACTCAATTTTGCAATACTGGCGTTCTAACCACCAGGATTTCTGCCTCTCCATCCAATTTTACAGTGCTCTGAGCATTGCCAAGAGAAGCCTTCTGCTCATGGTGACTTAAAAAGCCATCGTCAGGTTCTCCAGAACCACTTGGTTGAAGCCCACATAGCTTGTTTAATGGACAATATTGTCAGTGATTAGGTTATTCTGGAAATGTAAACTTGCAGAAACTTCAACACTTTATTTGACTAAGTGATAAATAACTGGTGATTTTTAGTACAATTGTGTTACTTGACTAGTAGATGCCATAGAGGGCTGGGCCATAGCTTCCTATTGAATGCACTTTCAAAGCTGAAAATGTCTAATTATACTTCCTAATTGGTTAGTGTTTCATGAGGAATTATCAAGATTAATTATCATGATTGTAAACAATTTGTCTTTGAATAATGTGAATGTAAAGTGACTTCTTGAAATTCACACACTCTAATAAATACAAGGGGTAAGCGCCAGTTTTTGTTTGTATATTTGGAGCATTCATCAGTCACGTTACTGACATGTAGTCAGTCCTCTGAAACACAACACAGCAAGTTCAGTTAAATTCAGATTGACAGCGTGAAAAGAAAGTTGGCAGAACACAGGGTCCCGTTGCTAAGCAATGCTTGGCAACACAACACACACACATTATGGTGCTTGTGATGACACCATGAGGAGAGAAGATGTTTTCAATTTGATGAAAATCCATCATTTCAGAGGAGATGGGGAGGAGCAGTAGCAAACAGGGTGAATGAATGGATGGGAGACATGTCCACAGGGAACAAAATTTTGGTGCTAGTTACATCAGCATGAATCCATTAACTTCATCAAACATACTCTGGATTAACTGTGGAGTCACTGTGAAATATTCCAGGTATTATGCTGAAACTGTTTGTAAGGATTTGTTAAAAAACATTCCGCATCTTTCGCAGTGCTTCCATCATGTGTCTCTGTCACTTCAAGTCAGTGTGAAAATTACAGATAGTTCCACCTGGCTGTGGACTTCACAGTTGGAGCCATGTTCCTTCAGGTGACTGCTACCCTCGAAGTGCCCCATCCTTGAGCTGGACCCCAAGTGGAGGCTCTGCACTTCCCTCCCATTTGCAAGTGCACATCACCCCTTGGGCCTGAGGGTGAACTGCCCACAGAGGTGAGGAAGCCTTGGGGCTCATGATGTGGGGCAGGAGGAGATGGAGGAGACCTTTCTACCCACTGGGGAGTCCTCACCACAGCCTGAGTCTGACAGAGCTCTTCTGCCTGTCCTTTACTTCACCTTCTTTCTACACTCCCTCCTTGGCAAGGCATCTTCCCTCTGCTTCCATGGCCAGCCCTACCACCATGCTTCCTGCTATAGCCCTAAATAGCTTTTTAGCATTTTGAGACTTTGCCTGCTTCCTCCGTCTTGTCTATTCTACTAGTCTAATGGAGAGTTTTAATTCGTGGTGGTTTTTTTGTGTTTTGTTTGTTTTTTGTTTGTTTGTTTGTTTGTTTTTTGTTATTTCGTTTTGTTTTTAATGTATCGTTACCACTCTGAGCCTACTATTTCAGATTTCATAACAGGACAAAACAAATTTACTTCAGTTGTGCAAT
Source organism: Pampusana beccarii (assembly GCA_013399365.1). Classification (NCBI taxonomy): domain Eukaryota; kingdom Metazoa; phylum Chordata; class Aves; order Columbiformes; family Columbidae; genus Pampusana; species Pampusana beccarii. The sequence continues at coordinate 1,888,413 of VWYH01004739.1, read as the reverse complement.
ACAGTTAACTGTAATAATTCCCTGTTTAGTCACATATAAATGAAACAGAGTGAAATCTAGACTTTTATTAAGTCAATGACAAAATTTATGTTGACTTTATGTCTATTGCTAAAAACTAGAAATCAAAAGTCCTTTATAGTTCTGGAATCTTGTACATCTGGGTATATCCTGACAAAAATTCCTAGTGCGTTATTCTCATAACTTCTTTGTCCTTGTTTTCACTGGGAGTAAAGCTAGACATAAGAACAGGCAGGGGTCAGTGATCTGGATGCCAGAGGACCGCTCTACTATTACGAGATGATGATGAAGGTCAAGTTTACATCTACATCTCCCACATTATAGGATCACAAAATGGACAGGGAGGATAGCCAGGAGGGAAAGATCTGCCAGACATCTAATCTGTGTTTCCAAATGGGAGATGTCATGTCTATTGTGAAGCTGTTACTTGAAATATGGACAAATTAGTGTTAAGATTTCGAAATCAGCTATTGTTCTGTGCTCTAATGTGCTCCGTGCTATAGGAGGAGCCATTTTAAGTTCACTCAAGGTTTTCTCTCGTAGGTGCTGAAAGCTCTGGGATGAATCAAACAAGTGTTGAAGAGTGTAACTTAAGTACAAAAGAAAAGCCAGTGAAGCCCAGGAATGCATGTGAGTGCTTTGCTGGATCAGGTCAGCATGTCTAGTGTGTCACAAGAGACAGTCAGATGTCTGTATTTTAAAATACTCCTAAATCTATGCTTCTGTAAAAGATGTGTCACCAACTGCAGGAGAAGTTAATTGGTATTGGAGAGACAGAATTTTGTTATAGTCAGTATTATTTGTTGTCTTTGCTTCTTACTAGTTTTCTTTACAGATATTTTCCAAGCAACCCATTACCTGTCTCTATACATACTATAACATCTCTATTAGGACAGAATGTCCTTTCTGATACAGTTTTTAATATGCAATGAGAAACCATGGACTTTCAGGCTATGCGGGTTGGTTGTGCACAACGTTAAGTTTCTTGTGGAGTGAGTGTGCTCTCACAGGAGAGAGGACGTGTGAATAGATGGAGCATCACAATTTCCTGTCTGCCCTAAATTCGCTTCCTTTCAATTCATTACTCTTTCTTGCCTGCAGCAGGTCCATCAAGAGAATTTGAGGGTTTATAGGCCAACCTATCGCATTTTTAGAGACATAACAAAAGTCAGGGTGGATCAGGGAGCAAGTATTCCTACTAGGGAACAAACATTTTTAAAAAATGAGGGTGGCGTGTAGCTTTTAGCTAATTAATTGGAAGAGCAACTACGTCTGAAATCCTACTTTTAGTATCAGATTTATTATATCATTGAGATTCATATTAGTGATTTTAAAATGAAGCTAAGAAAGTACTTTATTTTCTATATGGGATCGCACTTCAACCAGTCATTTAACAACACTTTTTTTCCTGCATTTCTGTGGAGGAAGAACATACCTTAGAAATGTAATTTATATTCAAAGTCATCTTTAAATAAATCAATAGTGAATTTTTCCTGTTATTTTGAGAGCTAGATAAAGAATTCAGAATTCATAGACTCATACTATAGTTTGGGTTAGAAGGGACCTTCAAAGGTCATTAAGTCCAACCCCCCTGCAATGAGCAGGGACATCTTCAACTAGATCAGGTTGCTCAGAGCCCTGTTCAGCCTGGCCTGGAATGTTTCCAGAAACGGGGAATCTATTTCTTCGCTTCCAGCCACTCTTCCCCTATCTCTTTCAGCCTACTAACACCTTCCTGTTTCTTTTCTTTCATTATACTCTTTTTGTGTGTTCTATCATAGACTTTTTTTTTTTTCTGTCTCCCCCCAGATGAAACACTTCCCTTAACATACTGTACTGGTATCTTCTATTTATTCTTTTAAAACACAATACAGCCTGTACTCAAGAATTAGCATATAATTGTTAAAATGAAACAGTAAGAAAAAAAAAAGAGAGATAAAAGAACAAGAGATTCATCCCCAAATAAAACCTGGAAAAAACTTCAGAAGAAGTTGTTTGCTTGCCTGCGTTAATTGTAAGAAAACCGAGATGGTAGTGGTGGTTTTTGTTTGTTTGTTTGATCCTGGACAGTACTTTCTACAGGGTTAGTGATGACCAAATGAATAACTGCTATGTTTTCACAAAAATAATTTTTTAAAAAAATTTTTTTCATGAAGCCTATTCATGAAATTTAAACCAAATGTAAAGAAAACCTAGTTTCATAAGGATCCTTCTGGAGAGTACCAAAGCTGGATGTGCTTAGCTTAGTTGTGTGGCTAACTTCCTAAAGACAAAGGTGGGAGCTAGAGAAAGGTATATGCTTAAGGTTAGAAACACAATTACATCAGGTGAACAGGATGTCCCCCTGGATGCAGTTGAAGATGCTTCCATTGAACGAAACTGACTTTTGATGAGGAATGTATCATGAGGTACTTAAAAGGGAGGTGAGAGTAAAGCATCTCAGTCAGGGGAACTGGATGCCATTCTCTTTGCAAGACACAGTTATCCTCACTTCCATAAAGAAGTGATACTAGAATTATGATATTTTTTCATGTATGTGTCCTTTATTCCAGGTTTATGAGAGACAGTCAGCAATGGTCAAAAAAAAACCCCATCTGAACTGTGAACTGCTGCTCACAGTGTGACATATCTCATTTCTGGAAATATATTGTTTTCACTAGAGACGTCTTGTATCCTTCTTTACAGCTGGAAAATGCACCTGCATTGTAAGTAGAGTACAAAAACCAGCACAACTAGAGCAATAGGCAGATATTCAGCAAGTTTCAGGGTTGCCTGAAAAAATAATACCACTATATAGCTATATTAAATTAAACTATTGCTCAAAAAAGGACATAGATATTTGACAACAGTAGCAAGCAGACTTACAGATTCAACAAATTTAGGGCTAACTCCATTTTAAAAAAAAAAAAAGCAACTCTCTTAATCAAGCGACAAACTAACCAGAGAAAAATTGGAGACAAGAGGTGAAATAGTTCAAGGTCATGGTTACCCATTCCACAACTCTAAACCAAATAATTATTTTGTGCCAAAAGACAAGCCCAATAAGCCATGAGAAACAAAAGTAAATATACTCTGAAAAACAAAGAGCACTCAATCCCAGAATCCAATTGCATCTTTTAATCCTTACATATAATTTATGAAATTCTGCATCAGTTTTAGGTAGAATATGATTTTTACTAAGGCTTCAAGCTGGCTGCCATCACAAGGAATCCTGCTTATTATCCGTTGAGTAGTAAGGGTACAGGTTCTCCAGGCAACTGATTTTGGTAGCTACGGAGTCTGACCTGAGGTGTATAGATAGTGAACCAAGATATTGTCTGAATTAAAAAAAACCACTACCCCCCATATTCTGAATTTTTAGTCAGGATCACTGAGAGGTTATTTAAATTCCCTAGCATTTGTAAGGCTCTTCAACACTAAAGTAAAAGTGAAAATAACATGAAGTGGTCCGATAAACAGTTACTGTAAAGAGAAGCACTACTTCTCCCTTATCTCATTGTATACAAAATCAAGAAACAGCTTAACTCAGTTTCTCTATTTTGTTCCACTTAGTGGAAGAAAACGCTAATATTGTTATCTAGGTCCATTTTCTAGCAGACTAAGAATATTATGCATAATCCAGATACTTAAAAGAAGTGATTTTCCTTAATACGTTGAAGTTTCCATGAGTACAAGCTGTGTTTGTTGATGGAAAAATAAAAGCCCTTGTTTTAAAAAGCAAACATTTCTACCCAGTGTGAGTAAAGGTGGCAGGAATCATGTTCGCTGAACATTTCTGATGGTGAGGAATGCATGCTTCCTGGAAACATTAGTAGAAGAGCCAGAATTCAATATCATTAGTGAGAAAGTGCCTACACACATCTCTTTGGATCAATAACACACAAAGAAGTAGGTGTAAGTCCATCTTAGAGACACAAGGTAAGACTGATAATGATAAAAACATCCAATAAATCTCTGTAAACAGAAAGATCATCATCAAGCATCACCATCACCTTAGTTAAATCAGCAAATCAAAAACATATGTAGGGCAAACTGTAACATCTAAACCCCTTCTGCACCTTTCTGGATACTGGTAGGGAGCTTCCTTGCTACCACTTAGGCAAGCAGATGGGCAGCACTGCCAAAGAACTATATGGAAGTCTAATACATTTACTTGTGCAGTACATCATGAAAAGCTTAATTTTAGCAATAAGGACCAGACTTTTCATCTGATTAACATAGTGTCTAGTACTTACACCATTATTTGGGATGGGGGAGAGGGCTATATCTACCTAGTGTAATAATAATGCAGCGAAGTATCTGAGTAACAGATGTTTCATCATCAAAAAAGGGTAGATGCAAGAGAGGTGCCAGGTAAAGGCCAGGTGAAGAATAAAATCCCAATACAATTGATTTTTATGGGAGATGACATGGAAAGCCACGTGAAAGCAGTAACTGGTTCAGCCTGCAGCAACTTGCCTCCTAAAAGGATTAGATGGTAGGCAGAACATCACACCAGAGCTCTGCTCCTTTCCCTGGCTCCTGCTGGTAGCTCAAAATTGCTTCAAGATGTTGGTTCTAAAACTTTAACAAATCCTTCCCTGTGCCCCTCGAGGCAGCTGGGATGAATGGGGATGCCGCAGCCGAGGGAGCCCCCAGGGGCAGCTCTCTGCCACACATGGCACAGCACCCTCAGCTGTGGCACGGCTTAATCCCAGAGCTCAAGGCACATTTGCAGTTTGCCACCATTCAGAACAAAAAGTCAGGTTCGCTTATTTGTGCAAGCGCCTTGCAATAGCTGTGTTTGTTTACAGAAGGGCTTGGTGCTGTTTTGTCCAGAGGTAACCTAAGGCACAAAATGGTATAAACAAGTGAGGGGGTGGAAGGCACGGGCTGTCTGAGTTCTTATATGTGGTGCTGAGAACCCACCTTGAAGAAACTGTTACGAACGCCAGCCTGAATTAGATCAGCTAAACAACCAAGCTTTCCTTGCAAAGAAACACCCCAGCCATGTGTGCATGTTAAGAAAACAGCGGGTGCTGTAACAGATCAAGTCCTCCTTGAGCTTTGGAGCTGGCCTGTGTCAAGGGAGGGGGACATCTACATTTTTCTACTGTCTCTGGACTTGAGCTTCAAGGGAGGCAGAATGACATCTGTCTTGGTCAGCTTGGAACGAGTGGTGAAGACAGTGTCCCTTCATACTACTGGCCCAGATCAAGAATTTGGAAGGTGGGATGAAAATAATGGTTTCTTTAACATATTTCTCCAGTATTGTTAACAAACCCCCCTGCTGCCAGCAGGAAAGGATTAAAATTCTGTGTTAGTGCGGGTGGAACGGAATTTGGAAGGAATAAACAAAAATAATCCTGGGCACGTTTCCAAGGGAGTTCATAAAAAGAATGCCACAGGAATAATGTCTGTCAAAAGACAAGAGTCTAAAAATGAATTGATTCAGCTTCTCATGCCAAGAAGATTTGACTATAGAGAAGAATCTTCATCTTCTTGAGTGAAGTTATGACCATAGATTGTAAATAGAGAACAAGACTTTCAATGAGCCTCTCTCTGGTGGTGACAGAAGTGAGAATACCTCTGCAGCTAGCAGACATGGTCTATTTTAGGCTAGATAAAAAGAAAAAGGTATTGAATGCCCTTCTCCATGGTATTTTGAAGTCCCCAAAAGCAAAAACCTCAGGCTAATCTCACTAAGTAAGTGTAATACAAAAATTAAATCTTAAAAAAAGGAAACAGTATGACGCAGAGCCAAGGGGAATACACACTGTCAGACTTGCCAAAAGCCGGAGAAGGTCATTATGGATTGAGATTTTAATATTTAAGATGTATAAGTGGCTGCAAAGATTCAAAAAACTCAGTGCTAGGATGACTTTTCATGTGCCTTTCCAGAAAGATGGGTTTCCTGTAGAAACATGAAATAAAACCAAATCAACAAAATTCGCAAAAGAAAACAAAAAAAAAATTAGTCAATATGTAAGTGATTAGAGCTGAATAAAAAAAAGAAACAAATAAAATATGTGCTTTATTTTACTAGGGACTCAACAACTATTATAATAAGTTTTAAAGAGAGACAGATGTGGCAGCAATTAACAGATAAAAGCCTTCCATGAGAATAAACAAAAGTGTGGATTGGGGTGTGATCCAATGTACTTGGATGAGGCCCCAAATATCTACATGAAAAAACATGAGAATTTTCTTCTGGCCCTCAAGGGCTTCAAATGCCTTGAACAGCCTTCAGCAAAATGGGGTTACTATACTAATACCATTAGTGACACAAGATTGAATACAAGGAGGATCAGCTCTCCTTTAGTGGACCTAAGATACCAAGGACACCTGACATGGCCTACAGGCCTAGTTGTCACACTCTGACGAAACCATAATCAAGATGTGGAAAAGCAGCTCAGATCACTGCTAAATTTTGCATATGATGTTTTTCATTTAAGTGTTCTTACATGGTTAAGTTAACCAGTTGTGCACTTCAAAGTTAAAGCAGGATAAAAATAGTTGTTTATTTCAATATGTGAGCATCCTGAAAAGGAGAATTCTAGAGAATTGCATAATTAGAAAGGTGTCCTAGGGACTTAGCCAAAGAGCTGGATTTAATTATCACCTTTCTGTATGGTATTATGTTATATTTAATCTTGTTGTATCTCCATTCCCTATATGTAAATTAGAAATTTTTATACTACCATGATAGAGATATTGTGAAGATGAAAATCAGAAATTATTATGAACTACTGCAATTCTGTGTAGTGGAGAATATGCAAGGTTCAAAAGATCTTGTCAAAAACAGGTCAGATTGTTTGCCAATCCCTAAAATCCAAAAGAATTAACAAATGACTTTAGGTTAATCATTGGGCTAGTTCTAAACAATTATGACAGTGGTGGATAAAACAGTGCACTCACAAATTGCCCTTCTGCCACCTCAAAAATAACACTGCAGGATAAAAAAAATCTAGTTCTTTAGAACACTGATTGATAGAAGACAGTGAAGGGATAAGATGCAGAATACGAGTAATTGTACAACCTTAAAGAAGCAGAAAGCCTAGATGGTGTTTTAACTGAAATCTTGGAACATGTCAGGATCTCGGCCATCAGTCTAAAACTTAAAGCAAGGGCTCAAGGGCCACTGATTGAAGCATTGTTTCCTTCTACTTGTTCTTTTATCTTACTCCACTCAAAAATAAACATTCGTAGATTAAAACCCAGAGATCCTACTATGGTTCCTCAGTTCCTGTACCTCATGCTGAGACGTTGGTTTTTTTATAAAGTACAAATTTCATGGCAAAGGATGGTAGAATCACAGAGTGCTTCTGCATCATCCACAGTATACAAAGCAGAGATGAAGAATGTCTTGTTATTAGATATCCAGTTTAGTTTACTACCATTCACCATGTAAAGTTTGGTTAAATCCATAGAAATTATTTTTATCACTGGTTTATTAAGCCACAGAACCTCTTGTCATGGGATGAATTCAGGATTAAACAATATGCTTAGGTTCAATCTATACTTTTCACCTGTTCCAAAAACCCTCTCGGCTTCCACCACTTCTTGCCAGTGTGCAGAGCCTGGGGGAGATTTCTCATCCTTCAGTATTTGCAGCCACCCCCACTGGCAGCACCCACGTTTCTGCTTTGCCACCGGTGCTGTGTGGGCAGGAAATTAGTATGTGGCTTGCAATCTCCATCTACGGAGTGGGTTTCTAAAGCTTCATGTGTCTCATCTACCTCATTCTGCAATCCACCCCAAACCTCCCACCAGCCAAAAATCAAACAGTTTTGCTTAATTCTTTCCACACACCTCCCTCAGGCAGACTAATGATCCGGTGCTGCTTGTTTCTTGGTAGGAGGGTGCAGCTCCTCCAGCACAGTAACCATTTTGTTACATTGTGTAGTGCCTTTTAGATCCCAAACCTTCCACTTCCCTTTCTGCACCTCCCTGTGAATTACTTTTCATTGCTGGTAAGCAAACTTGTCAACGTAAAAACCAAAAAAAACCCCAAGTATTCATTTTCTCTATGCCTGTTTGTCAGGTCTCTCTTCAGTAAGAAGAGTATTTTGCTTTACAAAGGGTCTTGGAGTCAAGAAAGTTTTGAGTGTAAGGAGATAAGATATATTAAAACTGCCTTGCTGAGATTATAGGTGCCTTGTATATCAAGTCTGACCGAACTATGTTTTGAAATGTCCAGGACACTGCATTCTGTAAAAAGTGATTGTGAGTGGAAACTTTGAGCAACTTGCAATAATGGTAATAATAGCACTGCTGAGCACCATCATGTACCAGCATATTTTTAAAAACAATCCTTTATATGTCTATTATTTTTATCAAGGTTTCCTTGTTTTCCACTTCTTCAAGACCTTACAATTTCTGAAATGATAGTATGAAACCAATGCAAACATTATTTTATAAAGAATTGTTTCCAGGGACAACCATAAACATTTTTGACCATGTTGGGATTACTCCCTGGGTAAAACTAGAGTGCTACCAAATCCAGTACATCTGTGTGGAAAAAGACCACTCCTTTGCAGAGGTCTAGCACAGATCCTGAACACCAGCTAAGTTACCTCTTGGTGTGTGCAGCTCCAAGCCTCTGTTTCATATGCACACAGACACATGCATTTGTGACTATGCTTACCTGGGATCATGCAAGAATGTGGGAAGGGACCATTGTGTCAAAATAAGCAGCAAATAGCAGAGGAGCAGCTGAAATGAGTTCTGAGAGAACTGAGAAATGTGCTGAGAACAGAGGAAGAAAGCATCTGAGCTGGCCTTATCGGGAACGGGGCAGTGGGCATGGACCCAAGACAGTAACATCTTCTTACAGCTCTGCATATAAACAAACACATACACATGTGTAAAACAGAACCATGCAGGAGAAAGTTTCATAAATGAAAGAATAACTGTCATATTTATAGTTGGAAAGCATTTCCAGGTGTAGATGATCCACACAAAACTATCTCAGATTCGCTCCCCACTCCATCCTTGGTCATTACTCTATGCAAAGAAGCATCTTTCCAGCAACACACATATTAGCAATGCCTGCAGGTCTGAACAGGATCAGTCAATTTCATTTCCGGCTATTTAAATATATATTCAGTAATATATCCGGTCCATAAGGTTTCTGACAGTCATCCAGAAATCTAAAAATGTATACAGTAGGAAATACTGAAGGTTTCTATTGTGCTGTAGCATTTTAAACTAAATATTGCTCTTGTGATCCATAAGAACGATAATTGCATAAAATAGATGATGACTGTACTTTAATGGCAGTTGCGATTGACTCGCCTATCGGCTTTATATGCTTGGGCACTGATATGATATTTGTGTGGGGTGCTTAACAGAGATGATTCCCTCTCCATACATAAAATATAGATGCCAAAGGACCAGAGCATGAAAATCCTTCTCAAACCCATGAACAATTTTTTGCCTAAGAAGACCACTGCTGTAGTCCAGCTGTGAGTGGACTAAGTGATTGTTTAGTAATAGGATTACTAAGGTGAACAATTGCACAATTATTACAGTAAAGACTTCGCTACTGGCCTAGAGGGACTGATTGGCACACTCCTCCTCTGGCTAAATAAAAGCTGACATCTTCTTTTGGGGGCAAATTTGAATACAGTCATTTACGTAATTTGTTCCATAACACAGACATGTCATTGGAAATTAACATGTCTGTCTTCATTAAAAAATACCTTTGCTTACATTAACAAGTTTTTCTCAGCTAAAGAAGTCTACTCTGGTGAATGCCTTGTTAAAGATTCAGAAAAGACTGGTGAGGGGTTTGTATGATTGAATCAAAATGTGATAAAAAGCACTATTAACAATATTTGATAGTTGATGTAAACCTGAGGGCTTGGCTGCATTTTCCACTCATACTTTTGCAGAAGTAGGACCTGTTACTCATGTCCAAATTATGGTTTAGAGTTGATAAAATGGATTATTATAAATTGATATTTCAAATGCTCTCTGTAGTTTTAACTTGATGTAATTTTCTCTACTTCCTGGACTGAACTGTTGGAGTGAGTTGCTGGGTAATTCTCTGCAGCTACTAGTTTTCATCTCTGCAAGAGATGAATTTGAGTTCGGGCCAAAAATTTTCTGGATGAAGATATGGCCAAATTCCAAGGTTGTTATGCAGCCTTCCATAGTACTTCCTTCTCAGACATAAATATAGATAGTTTTCTAGTGACATGCCATCTTCTTCTGTATGGATAAATGAAAATGCCCTCCTTTCTCCAATAGTCCGTATAAAGCTCTAACTGTTCAAAAGTGTCATCGCAGCGTGAAGGCCTGAGGGAGGAGAGAGCGAGCTGGTTCTTGAAGGCTCTGGTAGCATCAGAGCAGGGAAGGAATGAAGTTCAGAGCTCTGGGCAGCGCTAGGTCCTACCAAGGCAGCTGGAGAGTGGCACCTATTTGAGCCCAGCCCAGGGGAAGGAGCATCTGTGAAGTTGTTGCTGTATTGTTGGTGCAGTGGTCCCCTGGGGCATCGGGGGTCATATCTTGTTGGTCTTTTGGGCATACACTCACCCTCCCTGTGGTCTTTTGCCAGTGGATCTCACTGTTTCCCTGTTTTCCTTACAGGAAGCATGAGCGGACAGGAAGGGTTAGAGGGACAGGGAGTCATCAGGCTGGGTGAAAACTGTATCCCAGTTTTGATTCACATACTGAACACACAATGAAAATTGGAATAAAAGTATCCTGGAAGTAGAGTAAATTTTATGTATGGATGGGGTGAAACTAATAAAACCAGCAAATTCTGAGTTAGTTCTGAGTGGATGCCTACCTACAGAGTTTGATCAAGTAATGGAAATGAAAATATCTGTATCTTAATTCAGAGTAGCCTTCTAATCAAATTCTGAAGTCTACAGTTGACATTATTCTTCTCCTTCAAAAATGTATTTTCTTCAGTCTGAGTGCAGGACCAGAAACCAAGAATGCCCAAATTCTAGTGCTATTTTTGCCACCTATGGTAACTACTGAATGCCTGAGAGCATCTTGGTTTTGCCACAAGGTAATGAGTGTCAGAAATGGTAATCAAACATATCCATCAGTAAAAATATGTAGGTGCTTTGCAACTGGACAGCTTCTTGTAGTTGCTAGGCATTGTGTTCACATTTTTGCAAGCAGGCGGTTAAATTCATGTACCTTGAGACTCTCAAGCAAATGTAGCTTGATATTTCCAGAGGTGGCAAGAACTCCCAGCTTCTGCTCTCTCCAGCAGGAGATTTGGTTGTTGAACACCACTGGAAATCAGTCAAGCATACAGGGAGATAGCTTCTTAACATTAATATTGGGAATATGGATATCTAATTATAACCCGAGTAAATAATAAAAATGATAATTTACTTTATACTGGATTAAGATAGCATGTACTACATTTTTTTGCTCTTTGTATTTGAAAACAGTCCAATACCAGTAATAGTGGACAACATTCATGACTGTATTAAAGGGAAGGATGATTCTTCATTAATCTTCTGAAGAAAGCCTAAAGAATTGCTGTGTCTGCATTCTTCCTGGCATAAGAACAGGAACCTTAGGTTGATTACACAGATCACTCTTATGTCCCTATTGTATATTTTACCCTAGACACAGACTAAGTTAATATTTTATTAGGCACTCATCAAATTGAAGAAAAGTAATGGTGGAGGCAAAGTGATAGAATAGTCATTTGCATTCCTATGAGAATCTCACAAGTAAATAAAGTTGCTTCAAAAGAAAAAAAAGGTAAGAGTGAAGCTCTACATATCTGGAGTTATTCCCAAGATACTCTATCTAGCAAAGCACATGCTGTTATTAGTTAAATTCAATAGACATATAGGTTTTGGCCAGCAACTGGGCGCTCATCTTGTAGAACAGAAAAACATACCTTTCATCTGATCATAAATAAAAGGGAAATTAGTGGAACGCTGTTAAAGTCATAGCTTGCAAATGCGGATAAAAGAAATATGTGCAGTTATCAAGCTGAAGTGCATGTTTTAACTGAAAAAACACCCTGTTCATGTAAAATCTTCAAGACACTTTAAACACCTATTTTCCTAGCATAACGGTTTTGTTTTCAGGTATTCTTTGGAGTGTCCTGGGGTAGACTTCCACCCAGTTGTGATTTTAGGTGACTTTCTTCGGCAAATAAAACTAGACAGCCAGCAACCTGATTATAAACTTTTAGAGTTGGAAATGAGCCTTTTATTTTCAGTCTAAGAGTTAGATCCATTCTGATCTAATTTTGCATAGTAGGTGCTCATGCTGAACAGGGCAGGGCTTTGAGCAACCTGATTAGGTCAAAGATGTCCCTACCCATAGCAGGGCAGTTAGACTAGATGGTCTTTTAAGATCCTTTCCAGCCCAAACCATTCTGTGATTCTACGAAATTAGGTATGAAATACAGTATTGGTTGTCATTGTGTCCATCTCAATTTCTCACCCATCACATGCATTCCGTTAACTTACATCTGCACAACCTCATCTACAGGTGGTGTGAGTTTGATGGGAAACCTATTTGTCAGAAAAAGAAATCCATGCTGTCACAGTCATTATGCAGCCTTTTAAACAGCTGCAAATCTATGATACAAATTTTAGCCCAAGTGGCTTTTTATCCACAAAGTCTGAACAACCATAATCATTTCAAAATCAAACGCAGCAACAGAATGTCAGAGTGCTCTGACAAAAGTATAGGTGAATAATACTAAGGAAATTTGTATTTGATGACACAGAAAGAATATGAGATTAAACCAAGCTGTAACAGCCTAACTGCAAAAGTTAACAAACGTGTTCCATTGTAACATTTGTTGTGAAGATTATATAGAATTCATAGGCTTTTTAAAGTGCTTTGAAGTTCCTGGTCAGCTTAACAGAGAGGTAATACTTTTACCCTAGGGCATCAATTATTTAACCGCTATGCTTGTCTAGCTTGAGACGCGCAAGTTGGCAGAAGAGGGAAATAATTTACTCTGTGATTTCCACCAGTCCACTCATTTTTGAAGTTTCAGTAACAGACAACCTTACCTTCATGAATTCCCAACTGAAATTTGGCTCCATAGAAGTAACTGGTCAACCTCTTGGCCTCTTATTTCTATGAGAACAGGTCTCCTTCACATTTGACAGTTGGGTTTTAGCACCTAACCTTACAAGAGAAGTCTGCTGTTTGATGACTCAGTTTCTGCTTATTTTCCTCTGCATCTTGTGATGACAGTGACATCAATTATCCTGATGTCCTTCTTGGTCACAACCTGGATTTCACAGAGAAGCTGAGCTGCTGAAGGACTATGTTGGCAATTATGATTCATTCATGACCAAAACTGCACAGTTTTACCCTTCCTTCACAGTCTCAGTATGCTTTAGAGGACGATAAGAACCCTTTGATACTAGTTTTTGCAATGAAATGCCTTCCCACCTACAAAATCCCAGTAAGCATTTCCGAGCATTCAAAGGCAAAGGGGTGATTCATGCACTATGCAAACAATCATGGGCCTCAAACATATGTCAGATTCTCATTATTAGTTGACAGATGACCTGTTGTAGGGTGAGAAGGGGAAAGAATTAAGTAAAACACTTTTCCATCTATTTGGATCCTTGTTGGTCTCAGCTCTGAATTTATCTCTCCAAGACTGCCTTCCGTCTCATTTGTATGCCTGGTTCAGCTTTCTCTGAACTCAATGGAGAGATTCCCATTGAGTTTGATGGAATGTAGATCAAGCTCTTATGCTCCCATAAATCAAAAGTGCAAGGCTTATTTATTGCTGTTGTGAGCACCATAGCAAAAGGCTGTGTCAGCAGACCTGTTAAAACCTAACATATTACATGGCTTATAAATTTGCCATAAAGTTTGGCTGGAGACTAAAGTTTGGCAACAAAGCATACGGCCTTAGTGAGCATTCAGTCTCTCATTGTTTTTTTCCAAAATAGAAAATAATTAGGTGTGACTATTTGTTACGCTGAAAGGTGAAACAAAATAATCAGTGGGTTTTGTTGAGTTATTTTCTTTCTCCATTTTCTTCTTTGTTAGTATCTGAACCAAGAAGTTTTCTTAAATTTTAACCCTGCAGGCCTGTAGCACCATTTTGCCTTCAAATGTCTTAAGAGAAACAAAATGAATGTTTGGAAGAAAATTTCCCTTCCTGAAGAATCCCTTTCGGTTCCTCATCAAAGTGCTTGTGCGATTAGTTGACACGCAGTTATAGAAATATTTTTTCTGTGTTCTCAACACTCTCATGTACTTGTGTACATAAATACATTCACTGCACTGTCTTACATTCAGGTTTACCTTGTTATCCACAAAAATGTGATCATGAGCTAACAGACCATACCAAAGATGTTTTATCTGTGGAAGAGACTGTATAGTTATGCCATGACCATGTGCTCTGCTCAGACACTCCAGAACACTTATAGAAATCTGTTGGTGTATTGGTTTAATATTCCCTTTCATTTTTGAGGAGAATATGCTTAATTCCTTTGTCTCCTAATGTTTGCTTATATCTCAGTCTGAGCTAACATATTGACAAGGTATATTTATTTTTCCTTTCGAGGTCATCTGTGAAGATTTTGTCGTTTTTTGTTTCTTGCACAGAGGCTTGTGTCTCTTATAGTAAATTAATAGACAACATGCATAAAGAATGGTAAATAAAGTCTTCTGCCCAGGCTTACATAAAATTACCTTGGTTTTATGTATTTTTTTATGTACTGTTTTATGTACTTAGCACCTCGCAACAAACTCAGCTGCTTTCAGGAGTTTGCCACCTGGTCAGGAGGTGCAGCATGGGCACTGTCCTTGAAGGATCACAAGGAGCTGCTGCTCATGAGGGAAGCACAATGCCTCTTCAGATTTCCCGTATGTGCTGGACACTTCTTTCCGTCAGTCTCAATGAATGTGGCATACTCTCTCCTCCTCGGCAAAGCAGGCACGGTGCCTGCCAAAAAGCAGAAGCAAAAGATCAATTGCTTTTCCTATCGCACTCTCTTCCCACACCAGTTTCTTGGTGAGGCACTCCACAGGGGAAACAATCTTTTTTTCTCTCAAAGGCAAGGACTGTTCTCATCATCCCCTTTTACACTGACCGTGTAATAGGATGAAGAAGGGACTGTTTAGTTCTTCCTTCACTGCATGTCCAGGAGGCTGGCCCTCAACCTATTTCTGCATAAAGCTATTTTCACTTAAATTGAAATGTAGTTGATCATCCATCTAAACACAAGCCAGACTTGCTGAAGGCTGTAAGAGGTCATTTTTTTCCTGGCAGCCAAAACCAAAACAATAGTAAAAGCTCAGCTTGCACTGAAACTCTCTTCTGGTCACTATAAATACTATGGGAAAGAACACTATCCCCAGCGAAAACGAACATTAAAAAAATCACTCTGCTATGTAACGGTTGAGATCTGCTTTCAATTTTCACCATGCAGCCACCTGAGAACTCAGTGACACCAGGTGGGTGTAACGGGGGTCTTGCACCATTGCCAAACATGTAGTGTATTGCAGAGGATGTCAGACTTTCACTCCGAATGTCCCTAAGAACACTTTTCATAGCAATGCATTCCTATTCTCTGACTTGCGTCTTTTCTAAGGTCTTTGTCCCCTTCCCTTCTTCCCCTCCACTTTTTAAGGGCCTCAAATGAAACTCAGTCCATTTCTTTTACTTTTTTTTTTTTTTCCCTGAAGATGGTTATGTGAACTTGTTTCATTCTGACATTTAAAATCAAATGATGAATGCTCTCATTATTATTACCAAGAACAACTGAGTAAGGACTTCTCCACTAGCTGTCCATCCTTTGTGTTCCTGGGCCTTTTGTGCTATTTGATTAAAATTTACCATTATGAATATGAATGCCATCATTCCTTTCTAAAAAGATTATTGTTGTGTCTATTTTTCATCTGTATTGACCTCCCCCTTTCTATGTGACAGGGACTTCATTCATATATAGTCACACTGAGATATAAAAGTGGCCCATGAAATTAGGTCCTGGAAAAAAAAAAAAAAAAAAAA